>NMRA01000680.1:11912-209094 GCA_002633005.1 Phoronis australis
AAAGCTTAAATACCCGTGACTGCGTGTGGGAAATTGCGATTGCGTGCGCTGAAGTCCATATTTTCAAAGTACAATTACACCACTGTTTAAAGTTGAAAAGTGAGTTATTTTGTCATCTTTCTATAGAAAAAGCTTTATTCTCTCTGATGAAATCATCTGTTTTCTTTTAAATGAAACTTAACTCCTGATATTAGTCCGGGAAAAGAGACCAAAAACGGCGGTTAAGCTAGTTGTCCCTTCCTGGTTATCTCTTCCTGATGTTGCCTGTATTAATCATGTTAAGTAGGGCCATTTGTTCTTCGGCAATACTAGGAATGCATTTACTGCGTCTCGAGAAACCCGAACATTGAGAAAAAATATACGTACACGTCTAATGCTATAATCCTACTGAGTTTCAGCCGTGTTCGTCAAAAATAAGGGCTTCTATCAGCATTTGAATATGAAATTGAAAACAAAATGGCAGCCAACAAATGAACACTGTTATCAGAAAATCCCAAATAATTCGAAAAGTAGATGTCCTAGCAAAAAGTGTAAAACATCTTCTGAAAGCCCGCTCAAATAAAATTAAAAAAATACATTGTAAAATAATCAAATCCAGCCTTGCGTTCAATAAGGAATTCAAAGCGCTTCGAAGCGCTTCAATGTGCTATTGAATGATGTGCTTTCCGCGAGCGCTTTCCAAAAATTTAACATGGCCAATGCCAATAGTATTTTGCCTTACTGCTGGAAGATTTCATTGATGACACAGAACAAGAAGTTTTACAACACTCTCTTCCTTCCTTTATGCATCTATAACCAGTTGCCTTATTTAATTCTTAGAATTTACTTGACTTTTTAAAGTATACCTCAAGAACTTATTAAAATTTCACGATTTCCTTGTCTTTGACGAACATTCTGTATATCGTTCCAACAACGCATAATACGTACATGTAGAGTCTACTGCTAGGTTCAACTTCAGACTCACTACATCCACATAACACCTGGCGGACATTCACAAAATGATCTTTCAAAACACCAGAGTGTATATTTCGAAACTGTGTTGTTAAAGCTATCATTCATGCAGTACCAATATGGTAAGTAACCAAAACTCACCCAATATCTCGTTAAATGATAGTTAATGGAATGAAATCACCATATCTAAATATAATGTCTTGATAAAATAAACAAAATTCATCTGAAAACATATTACATGTACATATGTATTTCAGAAACGAAGCCATCAGAATCTCAAACCATGCAAACAATTAACGAAAATACGGTTCTGGGCATATCTTAGGAATTTTCCCTAAAATACACCCATAAGCGTACTTTTGGTGAGGTTGTTTTCGGGTACTCCCAATAGAGCTAAATATATTAATTACTCTGCGCGTGTAAGCGCAGAGTACTGTTGTTCCTGGGTTATTTGTTTACTATGTGCGATTGAGTTTGAATTTTAAGTTTTCAGGTCATTTGGAGCACCCATGGGCTCATTAGGTGCATTTTTCTTCTGAAAGTTTGACCAATTCATTCATCTTATATTCTGATGTGCTTAAAGTATAACATCTGTGATTTTTAGCAGTAACCACAATTTTAATCGATTTAACAATTATTCCCTCATCGGGGCTCATAATGCACCGGAAGAGGTCAATTAGTGGAATGGTCATCAAAAAATTGATATGTAATTTCTCCTATATTTTTAAAGAATTCCTTTTCATATTGGTAAACGGGTTGCTGTCAGTAACTTCCCATAATAATTCCAGTAATACGCACGCGCAGAGTCCGTTATTGTCCCGCCGTGACAATAATCTTTCTAGTTGATATTGTGATTTTATAGCGCAGTTGTTTTTTTATTTTAGATGCTGCTGTGAGAGTTATTGGGGAGAAGGGGAAGACTCCACTAGAATTGAGAATTACGTGCCACAGCACTTTACCATTGTTTTCAGGGCTCATTTCCGTATGACACGGTCTAGTTTTGAGGTAAAGACATTGGACTTGACGCCAAGAAATATTACTGAGATTTATAAAACACTGTTTCTCGCGACTTTTCTGGAACAGAGTGAAAACTAATTCACACCCTTCATTTTTTTAATTGTTTAAGTAGATTTTTAATACAACTTACATTTACATGTACAATTATGCATATATTGGAGTAAACTAGGCATTGTCAATATTTGAAGTAATTATCCACGAAATGATAAAAAGCCCATAAAACATTTGAAAATTTACTTAAAACAATTGCTTTCGATACTAATAGAACCGTCCATTCCTTAACAGTGTCTTTATACTGGTTTGTTTCTTTTTACCTGGTGAAAATGGACTGCATAACTTCATACATTTTATCTTATCAGGTTCCCTCCATCACACAGTCAGGACGGTTTGTCATGCATTGTCATCATTGATGAATGTCTTCATAAAGTTTCCAAGTACCAGAAGGGAGCAATTCAGCAGGCGCTGTGGCTTTCCTGGTGTTGGAGGGGCCGTGGACGCAACTCACAGGCCTGTGCCAGCTCCAAAGTCTGAACACGGAAGGTTATTTATCAACAGCATTACGGCGTTTTCCCGTTGCTCCCAAACAACAAGTTTGGAAGAACACCTTTGTTGCCAATATCTTAGCCGACTGATTAACTTCATTCGGGCATTTATGGTTGGAGGGTCAGCTCTTTTGTTCGATAATTGCTCTAATCTCCAATAAGATCATATCTAACTTCACCGCTGCTAAAAATAACAGTTAAGTTATATCGTGTTTGAACATAAACCAATAACATTTCTGAAATCCTCGTCAAATCATGTTTAGTTTTTAAATTGACAAAATTGCCCAACTACCACCGAAGTTACGACAATGTATTCTTTGCGAAAGTACCAATTCGCTGTGGGTTTCATTGCTTTCACACGTGGTCTGTAATAAGCCTGGTAGATAATTGGCCTGTCTGTTATCATACCAGACAAATGACCGTGCTTGGCAGTTACCAAAGAAGCTAGATGTTATCACACGCTCCCAAACCTCTACGTCTGGTAGAGTCACTGAACGGAAAAACGCCGTCATGGCACGTCCTGTCAAGTATGATACTTCACGTTGTGGTGGATCACACATTGAAGTTTGTCAGAATAAATATTGATTAGGTAGTTAGTAAGAATAAATCCATTTTAAGTTGTCCAAAATTTGTGCATATGTGCTTTTGAATCATGGGTCAAATTTAAAGGCAAAATCTATTTTTAAATGGTGTTTACAACTTTGGGTTCTGGGGTCAAAGTACTCTAGAAATTCTAGAAAATTATGAGAACAAACTGTAACAGCGAATGATATGATTGGAAATGATCATGTGGTTTTTATTAACCAATCACTAAAAAAGTGGAATATTATAATATGGGCTTAAGTCAAAAAGAAATTCAGATGAGCTATAGTAGTTGAAGCATAAAGACTTGCTACAGTGTACACAGAGGGAATACGACAGAGCCATCTCGTGGAAGATTCTAGAAAGGATCTTGGCAAGGGCAAGGGTTAACGAACAGGAAGTTAACTAAGAGCTTGTCACTTGCATCGTGGGTAGTAGCATACTACCTGAAGTGTTGCGACACCAGCCAGAGACTGTGACCAGCAAGAAGAATCGCGGGTAGAAAAAATTGCGGCCTGCAAGTGTTGCATCACCAGAAACTGTGACCAGCAAGTACACTGTCACAATACAGTGTGTGTAGTTCAAAGATTCACCAACAGGACAATCATCCAACAAGTGGAGAGTCCTAGCTTGGATTGCAGATAAGACATTTGATTGTTTTGGTTGATTAATTGAAGTAATCTTTAACGAGGACGCTAGCGCAGTTACTCTTCTTTATAGTTGATCACTTAATTAACAACATGTTTCACTTGTCTAATTAGGAGTTTTTATATAATAAATTAATTACTGGATTTGTTTATTCACTCTCCATCTACGCATAATCTCAAAGCATAGCTACCTTTTAAACAAACCCGCAGTCAATCGTCTGAAAAAGTTCATTGACATAAGTACTGGATAGCCAGGATCAGTGCATAATGCCAGGGTGTACAAGAACAGTCCTGTGTCAAGAATTGTAGAGGAACTCCATACTGAGTATCACTTACTGGGTGATTCAGCATACTTACCCTTTGTCTGACTATTTGTTGACACCCTTCACGGATGATTTCCACACCAGGATGAAGTGAATTAAAAGTTCAGCAAAGCTCACTCGTCAACCCGTGTTGAAGTAGAACGAGCCATTGGGCGTTTGAAGTGCAAGCTCAGAAGACTAAAGTATTTAGATATGCTTTTGGAAGATCATATTCCACAAGTTATTGCTTCTTTTTGCGTACTTCACAATTTCTTAATAGAATGCCAGGGAACTGAAGACAACGATATTGATCTCATGGGTAATGCGGGTCAGATGGTGGATATGGAGCATTATGTAAGGTGTGATACTGAACAAAGGTTAGGTGACCGGAAGCGCATGGAAATTGCCCTCAGTCTGTGATGACTCAAATTAATTCATGCATACACACACACACACACACACACACACACACACACACACACACACACACACACACACACATATATATATTGTCTAAGTAATACAACATTATGTGCACGGGTGATGAAGTTAATTTTTTGCTTTCTGTTTATTACACACCTCAACTAAAATTTGGAAATTTGTATCACTCGTCCGTGTGTACATTGCTTTTGGTTTATTTAAATTGTGTTGCAAACCGATGGAAAGCTATTTCATTCCCCTTTACAACAATAGCACAATTTGTCAATAAAGTGTTGATATGCTCAGAAACTTTGCTGCCAAAGAGGGCTTCATCTCAAAGTGAATGCTGCAAATTTCCCTGATTTTGCAAGCACCACTGATTACAATCTAAATACAGTAAAGTACTCCGGGACGAAACTATGCAGCCAGTAGCAATCCCTATTTTTCAAAGTATGGGCCTAAATTCATTTTCCAAAACACAAGCCTCTTGGAAAGAAACACTTTTTAATTATGTAAAACAAACAGGAATGAAGTTTAAAAATAATTAAACACATTAAACTACAAATGAAATAGGGCGCCGATAATTCGAAATAATTTATGCCACAAATATTCGAATTTTTTTGTTGTTTTATGCAACGTGTAACGCCATAAGCAAAACCTCTGGGAAATTTCATCAAAATATCAAGGCGAATAGTTAGGCTGTCGACGGAGAGTTAACTGCTCACTCACACGCAAAATGTTACAAAACATACGACCAAAAGCCGACGAAAGGTAATTTACTTTGTAATATACTTGTAGGACTTCTTGTAGTTGCACGTAATGCAGAGTTGTAAAACGTAAGGAAATTTATTCTAAAATTTAAATATGTAAAAGTAAAATTTCCAAAATCCCAAAAGAAATGTGAATACTAAAAGAAAACACTCAGGCCTACTTGTCTAACATGTTTGTTTTGTTGGCAATGCAGCTTGAAAAGCTATTGAAAAAAATGAAATCACTTTCCGCAAGCGCGTCGTTCAATAGCACAATCTCGCGAAGCGCTTCGAAGCGCTTGCCGCATTGAACGCAAGGCAGTATTTTACGTTGCTGACAGTGTTTGATGTATTTGACTTTTGCCTGCTTTTGGCGTACTTTCCCATTTTTGTTTTTTCCCGCTTTACCGCCACGCCAACAAAATTCCCGCTTTCTGGCACAGAGCGAAATTGACATATTATCATACAATTTCACAAATTCCCACACGACATAGCCCTACTTTCGTGTTTTACTGAACTGAAAAAAACGGGTCGTTTCGTGTTTTTTTGCCTCACCAGCAATAATATTAACAATTTTGTTGGGCACTTTTGGGTGTTACGTTTCCCGTTTGACTAAACACGCTAACAGGACGTTTTTATGTGTTTAGGTGAACATGTCATCTTGCGTTTTGACTTAGACCCAGATGTCCCGTTTTTTATCCAGAAGTCCCACTTTACAAAGTTGATGATGTCACGGCATTCATTGTTTATGTGTCTGTAGAGACAGGGTTATGTGTCAGGAGTAGTTTGACACAGTTCTTAGTTTAATGAGTTTTATTCTATTGTTCTGTTTGCGTACTAGCAGATAGCAGTTGATTGACACTACCCATAAGGTCAGGGCAGTGATGATGTATTTTTGCAATGCATCTAAAGTGACTTAAAAGCTCCGTGATGGGCTGGGTGTTCCTGTTTTTGTTTTAATCCATCTATACAAACACGTATCACTACAATAAAAAGTACTTACTTCTTTACTTAGTAGGAGACATTCTTGAAGATTCTAGTATTAGATTAGTGATTAATGTAGCCCGGAACATTGGAGAGCCCAGTACATGTTTGTAGAATGATTGTGTAGATTCCAGAACATTCTAGAGTGTGCTTGAATTAGGGAAAAATTCCAAAACATTCTAAGAAACTATAAATGTCCACGCACGCGTTAGTTGAGTTCAGTTGTAGTTGAAAGTAAGTTAAATTCAGCTGAAGTTATACATGTAGTTGCAGTGAAGAGAATCAGCAATTACAGCGATAGTCAATAGAGAGCCAACTATAGAGATAGCAGGTTATTGGATCAACAAGTGTAACAGTTGATGGGCGAGTCTCACAAGATCGTCACAATTAAGCCGAGGCTTCGAAGCACTGGCTGAAGCATAGAAAATACACTGCGTCGGACGTTTTGTTTGAGTAGACTTGTGAACGTACGTTCGAGACTAATTAAGTCATAAACTGGAACCAATCTTCAATCTATCGTAACGCCGAAAGCTATTAGCACCGGTCAGCAACAACCTGCGCCCACACATCCGCGGGCAAAAACGTGACCGTATACTTATTAAAATCGTGCTCTTGTTTCGTCTCAAATATGTGCTCTAATATGTGTAGCTGTTGTTTTAATTGCGGTAACAGAGATTCCGTGACACCGTTTTAGATGATGGTGATGACGATTTGATGTGTTGTAGAAACGGAGATGTATTAGAGAAACATGTTTTCAAGGAGGAAGTGTTACCAAAAACTAAACTCACTCAGGTATCCAACAGTACTTATATAGTGTTTAAAACTAGGAAGAAAATCAATGGAATTTCTGGTAAAATTACGCAAGAAAATTGTCCATGACTTTTGGCTGCCTGCTTGAACGTATGATTTGTTTGAATTTAGGTAGAATGACATTTTGTCCGACTGCTTTTTAAATATACTGTACATTTTTGTAAGAATTATATAGTGTCTTTTTCCACATTGCAACAAAAACCTAGAAACAGACATTTCTACTTTCATAGCATTTCGATACTCAATTTGCCATAAACGTACAAAATACATTTCACATTTTTATTTTCAAGCATTCATTCAGCAAACGCAATATCACAATTCAACAATATTAACCGTGTAAGTACAAAAATCACATTTAGATACCATTTATCCCCTGCACGTGCCCAGAGACCAGTTATTTCGTACATGTATATGTATGTATGAGTGAAAACATTGCTCAGTAAAATTAGACTCCCATGGTGTCCAAATTTCACGCAGTTCTAACGATCTAATGTGATGATGTTGCGAATTATATTTTTCAGTAATAAGTTTTTTTTCAAGTAGTTATTAAAAACATTCAAATTGAGCTTATTTTATTTTTTTGTTGATAATAAAACTTCAGGTTAAGTACCTTGTTTTCTTGATTCCAAAAAGTGCTTTCAACTAAATGAAATCGGAGTCGTATTTGCTCACAATAGGCTGTCAATATCGTGCCAAAAAGATCACGTCACACAACAATGTAAAATAGTGTTCGATCGTCTCACGTTCGTTTTATAAAAGATTAAGGAATCAGAATTGACATAATTAATTTCGAACAACTAACCATTTTACTATTTTGATCGTTCTATCCGATTCTGAGGTGACAGATTGACTCTTGTTTTTTTCAAAAAAGGCAAAATATCGATTTTGATCAAGTTATTCATAAAATCGGATGAACTTTAACAGCTAAACCTTTGAAGACGACATTCCGTGTTATTTAAAAACATGGCAAAAGACTTATTTAAATACTTTTATCTCATCACAGCAATTCTCTGAGCATTACAAAAACGTGAAAAATTGACATAATTCAAGAAAATTGGCTGAACACCACTTTAAACCAGAGAACAAAAAACACTTTCGAAGGTCTTTGTTTTGTATTTTGAGCATATTACAGTGTTGCGTTGTCATGGAAAATGCGTGTTTTAATTGAAGTTAAACTAAAATAACATTTGGCGAGAACTCAAAAGCTGCTTCGAGATAACCAAATGTGTACAGGTGAGTGTCAACTCAGACCCATATTTAAGTTTGATTCTTGTGCAAAGTAATTTAGCAGGGATGTTTTGTTTTTAATACGTATATTATACGTAATGTGAAGCACAACATAGTAGAAAAGGGTATTGGAATTTGAATACATTGTATGTCTCTATGACCTCTTCGAGGTTTTACGCCATCTACATGTAGTTTGAAAATTCAATGCATTTTCAAACCTCCCTGATCTATTAAAGATAACTTTTTCAAATTCTCATATACTGGTATCAATGATAATCTGTTTGTGAAACGTGTTACGGAAGTTGATTCCCGTGACTCTTTACGATTTCACATGCGCGAAGGCCTAAATCTAGTTACAAAGCTAGTCATGATTGCAAAGCTGCTGGGGATTGAACGCATCTTCTTTCTTCGTCGCTTTTCACAAATCAAACCTTTTAAGCTCCTGCAGAGGCAACAGAACACATTGCGACCCACAATCGGCACTGCTTTCCGTACACCTCCGTCGCCATTTCCGGGCAATTACCTTTTACGTTACTTTATTCATGAATGTGAACGGCTCACATTTGGGAAACGGCAAAATTCTCAGCAGTGGAAATTCCTGTCTCGGCCTGTTGAGCCGATCCTTCGCTTGAGTCACATGAAGAATCCCCTTGGAGACACTGAGGAGTGTGGTTCTTGATTGTATTGTATGCGCGTTTGGCTGGAACAGAAGGAAGTTACTACAAGTTTAACTCTACATTAAAATGAACTGGTCAGCTACTTTGAAACCGGCCTCCGTGGCCTATCGATTTATGCGCAAGCATGAAAGATACCATCCCATAATATCCACGTGTTTATGGCATAATTTAAGAACAAGGTGCTATTTTATTTTCAAGCTCAACAATGCCCTCACATGTGCGTCTTTCATGACAAGAGATTTTGTACCAGTCTTTACCCCATACGCGTTGAATCAGTCGAGGGAAATACGGACATGTAATAATGTTTCCCGTATTCACCTCCCGCATTACTTCAACAGTGACCTCTGACATGGAAAGTTCAAGATGTAGGTCAACGTCGACTCGACGTCGGTAGCCAATTCGATCATCAAACTTTCGGAAAATTGTTTAAAGTAATGCAACTGCCACAGTGTGAGTAACACTCAACACGCAAACAGGTCTCATTCGTAACATCCGGAACAGGACTGTTAATTATATGACAGTTCTGTCTCAGTTTTCAATTGCTGAATAAGACGTCGTCTGAAATTCAGGAGCCGATTCCTCGGTAACTACAAAATATGAAATTTGTTGATATTTAACTATTTTCAGGAGATGTTACAAGTTCAATGCACAGTTACCGCTGCTTTCATCTTGGTTACCTGTTTTCAAATAATAAATCGCTACATTTAAAACTGTAACTACTAAAGAAAACTTGCAACCTAACGCGCAAGTACATACATATAGGATGTGATCCGCCACGTGAACAGTCTCGAAAGGAGTATTTGCAAAATCTGGCGAAAAACTGAAAGAAACTTAGGAATTTGATGAGTATGGGTTAAGTAAAAAACGTTCATCGATTGATGTAGATGAAGTAATATTCCACTCGACATCATGCAGCAGAATAATGTATCGTGGGATATTACTTCATCAACACCACTATCGGTACGTTTTGTGTATACACACACACACACACACACACACACACACACACACACACACACACACACACACACACATACACACACATAAATATGTATACATAAACATATACATATACATGTATGCCTGATCTACGATGAGTTTCAGTTACCCACAGACACTAAATAGTTTTGGATAAGAATTACTATCGACGATGTTTTTTAAAGCATTTTATTGATATAAAAATCTAAAAACACCTAGGTGTAAAAGAACTAAACCGCGACAAGATCGGAAAGTGAGGTTCGATATGCTGTCCTTGACACACGTGTGTTCATAAATTGTTGTTTCCAAACTTTCTGTCAGTAATGTCGTAAAAACCTTATTCAAACGAATTCTTTATTTTAAATTTATTGAGCTAGCTATCCAGATAGGCCTAGTCACACTTCAGAATCCTACTCTCGTCTCAGGTTGTTGACATGGGCAAAACCTCTCGGAAACTACGGAAAAATCCCGAGGCTTTGTTTTCTGACATGAACCCTAAAAACGATCTTTTCGCCGAAAAACTCGACGTGTCTAAATCTTTTAAGCACATGACGGAAGTTTTGTAAAATCACGCTTGATCAATGTAAAGTAAACACAGTTACTTTTTGTTAATAGTTTTATTTTAAACCTGACAATTTTAAATAGCTTTGGCAACAAACGCAGAAGTTGGAAGCTAATATATAGTGTTTGAAGTTGAAACATTTAAATTAAAAAAATGTTCATAAATCACACAGTCAGCAGGTCTTCCTCGCGCGTGAGTATCAAACTGACCTTGAGACAAGCTTGTCAGGTCTCACCGCGTGATACTGTATGTGGAGTTGGGTTCGTCGCCGGTTGAATGAACGTAGATATGGAATTCGTCGCCGAAGATACTGTAGACCCGTTAAGAAGTTGTTTGCATGTCCTTCCCTCTGGGAGTACGTACATGTGTTTGAATGGTTAAGGTCGCAGTCGACGAACCGGCTTGACCCGCCGGTTGTTAAACCCACGAGGCATTTTTCACTTTCGGCTAATTTTGTTAATTTGGCTTCATGAATGTTAAAAGAAAAATCTGTCCCATCTATTTTTAACTTGTACAATGAACGGTCTCTTTTTATTACAGTTGCGACAGCGGATTTGACAACCATAACCTTGTCTCGTTCACGGAATTCCGGCATTGTTTGGTTGTTGGTATCAATGTTTTGCAGAGGATGAAATGTAAGTCGTTCGGATTGCTATTTTGCACTAATTTGTGATTCGCCCATTTAATATAAATAACTACGTACTCGGCGTTTATATAGATTATGGACAACAGATTCGCAACTACGACATTTTCTTGCATAATATCACACAGTTGGTGCCACTTTCCTAAATTACCAGTTTCAGTTTCCGGTCACGTAACCGATTTTATTAAACCAAAATAAAATAGCTCGAAAACGTTGCCTCGGAAGTGTAAATACGCCCTTGGACAAAATTTAAATAATTTAACAATAGAAAAGCATGGATAACGGTCGTCATAATTTAAAGTTTTTGGAACAAGCTCCAGATTGACACGCAGTCATAAATTGAATTTGTCACTAAACTCAGCGTAATGTAAACGCGACTTAAGTGGATGCCTTGGAACAACAAGGAACGTGATAATGCTTGGTGTACCTTAAATATGCATATCCATAACTTCCACGAGTTTTAAGTATACAAACTGATGTATCGAATCGAAGAGTTCAAATCCAAAACTGAGTGTCTTCGATTACAGCCCTCTAAACAACTTATTTTTTGCCGTGCGGTTTAGTGAAGCAGCACAGATGTCAAGTGAGTGGCAGCCAAAATAGGAGATGCGTCAGCTCTTCGTGAGATAGAATGTAGGCAATAATCGTGGGTCGATTCTTTCGAAAAACGTGAGTCCATCTTCTACCCCCCCTCATCGATATCAATGCCGGGGTGGTGGCCTTTCAGTTATCACCAGGGGTTCATTTCGTAGACACAAGCAACTCTTTAAAAACGCCAAACAACGCAATTACGTACAGCTTTCCAAGTAAGCTCGCTTACCCTAACAGAATGACGGCCACTTAAGTGATTGATCGATAAGTTTGGATGTTGAGTTATGGGTTAGGATCCACTATAAGTTCTTTAAGCAAATATTTCTCACAAAAAAGGATCGGCGAAATTCTTGTACACGCGCGCACCGAGGCTAAAAGTGGAGGGCTCTAACTTTTTAGAATATGGACCTTTTAGTAAAATTCACACGGTACATTCGAAGCTATAAATTGTGGATTTGCCTTTTTAGTGGACTTTTGTCTCGTTTCCACTTTTGTTCGGAGTGTTTGTTTCTCCGAGGCGCCTCTTTTTACCCACTTCGGCAAATATGAGGGCTTGTTCGAGCTCCCCGATCACCCCTAAGTGCGCGTATGTTACATCGACAGCACTCTCGGTCGTAATAGACGTATATACTACTTCACTTTGTGTGTACCTTGCTCATAAAGCATTCAAAATGCTGCTGAAAATAATCTGCCGTTATTTACATGAAAGATAGGTGAACAATAGCTGGGTGGTTTGTACTTACCATCATCCGACACTGTCTGAGCCACACCTTGCCCACTGTGGTGAGCATGACACACGTAAAGAGCAATTGCCCATGTGAAAAGGCACACACAGACTATAACGGCAACTGCAACCACTGTAGAAGTCATGCCTACATAAAGAACAACAATATATATTAACCACCATGTCTGAGTTCCGTGGAGAAGGGAATATCGCAAATGAAGCTAGGGAGATTGTGCTTCGCTTGTAATGCAGGGTTAAATCGCGTGAAGTCTTGTGTGATCTTGTGATTTCGCAAGATGCATGCGTCTATGGCACCTACGCCAAGTTTCACGCACGCAATGTTGGACACATGAAATGTGTTTCAGGAACCACACGTTTAGAAAGCTCTCACCTATAGTGCCATGCAGTTTTCACCTTAGAAGAATGACCCGATTTTTTTCAAAATATCGCGAGTGGTCCAGCCTCACCTGGCGTCAGCACTTCATTACACAGCCCGGTCTGTCGGCGGGATAGGAGTGTAAGCTGCTTACCTTTAAAGTTAGGTTTGACATGTTTACAGCACTAATTTTACCTAGTCAACGAAATAAACGCGACTGAATTTTGTAGACGCAAGAATCTCTCCGAGGTAGATCACGTACTTCGCTTTTAAAACCTTCACACAATTGTCATAAATACTTGAATTCGATTACCAACATTTTTGTATGATATTTTAAACATTTCCTTTTCAAATTATGTACTATTAATCACGAAATAAACGCAGTTAGAAAATTAAATGTTTCGTGTGATGTCATCCGTGGATCCGGTCTACGCCATTGTTTTATATTACGCCAGCCGCAAGCCGTAGTGGTCTAGAGAACTGATTTCCAGTGAGTATTATGAAAAGATGCATGTGCGGAGGATGCATCAAAACGAAAACGGGACAAACAAGATTTCAGCTTTTGCGTTTCTAAAAAGACCCCAACATCGCCCTGAAGCGGCATAGGTTCGTGTGTAATCGGACACGGGTATGGCAATGCACGGTGAAACAAGTGATCAGCTTCAGGGGCTTCGCTGTGCTCAGCCCATTTTGAAGAATCGCGCTTCGATACGTTGCAGAAACGGACATTTGGTGAGGGTTTCTCGTAGGTACGTTCTGGTGCAAAGACTTGCTACGATCAATGGTTCTGCGAAAACACTTAATTCTGAACTGTGTCGTTTGGCAAATCGAATTGTTTAGTATTTTCAGGTGCCCACTTTTCCAAAAAGAAATTCCACCCACGACGAACGAAACAATGTGAAATTTGTCTTGCTTATGTGTCTTTGTGTAATAAAAAGACATGAGATCTTCATAGAAATTGATATGTGTGGGCTTTTTAGTCGGTGACCGCAGATTTGGAAATGAGTCCTGGTACAGACCACAACCAACTATCTTTTTTGGTCTTAACTTATTCTGTGATTTGCTTTCAAAGATCAACAAATGGAATTATAATAACTACTTGCAATTCCATTATCATAAATCATAACTCTACGAGTTTGCAACGAAACGTACGCAATAGTTGTCGAAACTGAGTGCGCTGAGATCGGTTCCAAACTTCGGGTGGTCAACATTTCCCGATAGTAAGGCTATGCACTTATATGTAAGCGATCAACACGCGGAATGATTTTGTTCAGAAATATTGTGCAGAATTACAAATTATGGTAACTGTTAAAAACTGGAGTTGTTTTAAATATGCCATCAATTCTCGGTCCTCGTTAGTCGGCTACAGAAGGCGGACTCAACTGACCAGAGTTGTAAAGATGGCCAAGGTAATTTCTAGAGTGACGCAAGCGTAATGAAACCGCAGACAATTAGTTTGAGGAACTGTTTCAGTAAAAGTACATTCTCTATATTAGGTCACAAGTTCCTGTAAACATCTTAGTAGTCGGTGTGGATATAATTTGTGCATTTATAACAAAACTTTTTCGTTTGATTCGAATTAGATTTCAACCTGTTTTTGTTGGGGACTTTATGTACATGTATGCAGTTGGCCTACATGTATTGATCACGACCCAGATTAAAGCCTAACTTCAACGGAATTTGTTATTTTAGATGTATAAGGATAACCAAATTGTCCTAGCGAAGCCTTAGCAAAATATTAAAATACCTGTATGATCACTAAAATGTTGGCCCATCAAATGATAAGTGAAGTTGCCCTTTCGTGCCATACTGCGTCACCGCGAGACCCCAGCACAAGCAACAAAAGACCGATAACAGTTGTATTAAATAGAGGTCTGAATAGAACCCAATTGCGTGGATGCGTTATTCGAAAGAAAGGTGAATTTTCTCGCTGTGACTTAGGCAAGTGGTGGCCAATAAGCCGAACATCTTATTACCTTTGGCAATTTATGGGGGCTCAGAACGATGTTCTTAGCATACTGTAGGAGCCAAATTTACAGGTGTTACCGTTCAAGATAGTCTTTGAAACTAGCGAAGAATACATGTAAAAATAGCCGCTTGATTACCGTGCGTCGGAACTTTCCTCGGTACATCTTTGCTGAAAGTTTGTAGTTTTCAAAGCAGTAAACTGCCTTTTCTCGAACATCGACTATGGTCAGTGTTTTTGATACCCCAAATGAGCGAGCTCAATCAAATTTACCGCTGTACATGCGAATTTACTCCACTTGGAGACTGTACAACAAGAGTGGGAAACATTGTCGGCCTCTACCATTCATCCAATTTTATCTACTTTCTCGTATTCAATGGCATATTTCAAGGCGTATTCAATGACCATATTCGCACAATTATGGGAAAATGTATCCCATATATGTTAAAATGTGGATTTTGTATACGTTACGTTATGAACTGTGATATAGGGAAAAGGAGAGTCAATCCGTATACCACGGTAGAGGCCGTGTTCAACGGTAGAATCCCTTCACAGTAGGTCTGCAGTCTGCTGGTGGAGTAAATTCACGTGTATTACACCAAATTTGATTGGGTTCAATCATTTGGGTTACCAAAAACATTGATGCCAGTCGTGGCTACTAAAGAGGCAGTTTTACTGCTATAAAAACATGTAAACAATTCATCGATGAAAATTCCGACGCGGGGTGATCGGGCGGGTAATTCTGGTACTCGCTGCAGCTTCAATCTGGACCATCGTAAACGTCAAGCTAAATAGCGTCCCCTGCCAACAAAATCAGCCAAAAATCTAATTCAAATTTTACGAAAACGTTTGCTTATGGAGTGATAGTTAAGGTCTTTATCCCATACGCATTGAATCTGTCGCGCGAAATACGGCCATTTAATATTTTTCCGTATTCACCTCCCGCACTACTTCAACAGTGACCTCTGACATGGAAAGTTCAAAAGGTAGGTCAATGTCGACTCGACGTCGTTAGCCTATTCGATCTCCAAACTTTCGGAAATAAAGTAATAGAATTATAGCAGTGTAAATAACCCTCAACTTACAATTTGGTCTCAATCGTAACATCTGGAACTGGACTGTTAATCATATGACAGTTCTGTCTCAGTTTTCATTTGCTAAATATTTTTTCGTCTGCAACTCAGGCGCCGATTCCTCGGTAACTACAATATCGAATTGTGTTGTTAGTTAACTATTTTCAGGACATATTACAAGTTCAATGAAAAGTTACCCTTGTTTTCATCTTTGTTATCTTTTCACAAGTAATAAATCGTCATATTTAAAATCTTGTATGAAAAAGTGGCAGCCTAACGCCCAAGTATATACATAAAGGATGTCATCCGCCACGTGAATAGTCTGAGTGAAGTATTAACAAAATCTGAGGGCAGAAAAAATGAAAGAAACTTAGGAATTCGAAGCGTATGAGATAAATACAAAACGTACCTCGATTGGCGTACATGAAGTAACATTCCACTCGACATTATTCCACCTATAGTATACGCGTACGCGCAATAATGTCTCGTGGAATATTACTCCATGTACGCCACTCTCGGCACGTTTTGTGTATTTGTTAGGAACTGCAACCTAATATCCAGTAAGTGTTTTTACTGACACGATCGTCTGCTCACTGCGTTCAACTCTCCGTCGCTGCCGGTCGAAGCGTAAAATCTGCTTTTTGCAATACAGTGCTTACCTCAAGTTCAGCAAATCAGCAGAGTTTTCACCGTTATTTTCCAATGCTGTGATCAACACGGAGAAACGTTTCTATTACTATTTACACTCCAAAAGCTAAGGCACGAAAACAGACGAAGAAAACTAAGAAATGCATCGAAGCCGAAACATTCAACAACTGTTCCGGGAATGTTTCAAGTTCATATTCCCGGATGGATTATATCTAAGTTTCTGTTAAACTTTTGATATTATTGAAAGATTCAGTGCTTTGACTTGTATATTTCACAAGCTGAAAAATCTAAACAATTTGTCAGCAAATAAATTTTTATTGGTTATTGCACGGATCAGTCTTGTCGCTTAAGCCGCTTGGGTACCGTACAATGTACATGGCATACACTGTACATATGACGTCACATAACAACAAACCAGAGCACACGGCAACAGGTCTTTGCGGCGATGATGCAAATACGTCCATATAAATGGGATAAATAGGTTATCCCAGATACATAGGAAAACTACTGCGATATCATATCCTGTCTTGTTGGGACATTTCCAGATGAAATGAATTCTCGATAGGATATGGCGGTAGTATTCCTGTGTATGTGGGATAACCTATATTTGTGACTTGCAAGGAGCTGGTGTTTGACTCTGTGAAAAAATGAGGTATTGAATCATGTTGAAACTGACTGAGGTGGTTTATAACGCCTTGGAAGATGACCTCTGTTTCAAACAGAGGATGGATTGCGATTGTTTGGTCTAACAGTGCCATCATACCAAATACATGGCTACTTGATTAGAAAAATAAACTCACTTTATGGTTTAAGTTTCATTTACATACGTACGATAATGTGACAAGCTGGGATTTTACCTTGGCATTATCATGTAGGATGGGTAATTAGCTGCAATCAAATTAAAAAATTGCGAAGTAACGTAGGTATCAGCCAAAACTAAGTAAGCTAATCGCAACCGCTCACTGTGAGACTTTGACCTGACAGAGCTGATGCATCGAACATACTAGCTATTCACCTCACTGTCTCCAAAGAATAAAAAACACGGTTCATTTAATTTTTCACAGACGAGATGCAAAGAATTGGCCACGGTGTAGACAAGTGCCCAAACACTGCATCCCTGAAAGCCCGTAAATCAGCCTTTGTAATAGTAAGAAACAACACGCAGTAAGAGCAAAATATAAATAAAGATTGTCTAAACTAAATACTAATTATATTGTGATTTTGTGATTTCACTTCCATCAGCACTTTGGTGTGCTTTCACGCTTTATACTGTACATCTTCAGACTTTGCGTATCAGAAATTCTAAAATCCAGAATGTGGCTCCGTCACGACCAAAAACTTCGGCAGAATTTGCTAGCGTCGACTGGCGTACAACCAAACTCAATCAAACATAAGCAAACTCCACGTTTGCTAGTTTTAGCAAACGAAAATTTGGTAGATTTTGTCAGCTTAGACCGGATTGCACGGGCAGTTGAAATAGCGTACCAAGACAGTGGCGGATCTTACTAGGATATCACAAGGGGGGCCAACTTTTTGTCTTTAAACATTTGCTCAACTCACGACCTGGCGGATACAGCGCGCGTGCTTTACCACTGCACCACCACGAATTGACTCCTTATTCGATATTAAGAGACCTACTTGTTTATGGTCCACAACGTTTGCTCCCGAAACCTTTTTGTAATGCTTATTACATGTTTTATATTTTGTGCAATCAGTTCGTAACAAACTTGTATTTAAAATAGTCTTCAATTGCCCAATAGACCAAATCCGTTTTTTGTGTTCGCAATAATGACGCGATTGCTTTGGAAATCGTCTTAAGTTAAGGTTTGACAAAGAGAGAATTATGAGTTTCTGAGTGATTCACTAAGGCTTCGATTAAAATTGACATCTTACCAGCAGCTTCTGTTTTTTTCATTATCACAAAGATTCCATTTTCTTCAAAAAATGAAGTAATTTTTTTTCATTGCACAGTAGAGCAGACGACGGACACGGAGTCATAGTGCCCAGCGCCACTGCCGGTCGCCTGAGATATCGCGGGAGAGCCTATACGCAGCCATGGTTCCGTATTGCTCCGTGTTCCGAATTTGACACTTGAAATTGGATCTGAGCCTCCCCTCCCAAACACTAAAACTGCACACAATTAAATCATGTTTCAGTCGTATAATTTTAATTACCGGGGTTAATTAATAATAATAAACTTAACGTTTCCCTACGCTCTTGTTGTTTTATTTTTTGCGGCAGCCAAAGGGGGGGGGGGGCCCTGCCCCCCCTCAATCCGCCTAGGCAAGATTAACGCTTTACGTTCTGCCCAACGCCTAACAGATCTATCCACATGCTCGTAAAGCATGCATTGTCCTTTTCATCACTGAAACGAGTATTCCGTGGATCCAAAAATGCAAATTCCTAGACCACAAACAATCGAAGCACCCATGATTTTCTTTTCAAATTAGCGATACCACTTACTTTCTTCAACAGTTATTGTACACACTTTGCGAGCCGTGATGGTATCCCCATCAACAGCGTTGCTAGCTTCGCAGGTAAACTGGTGGTCGCCGATATCATTTTTTGTAACTTCTGTAAAATATAATAATTAAATTAAATGAGCCTGAAATTACTTATGGTCTATATTTTAACAAGTCATGGTAACCTCAACGACGTCTGAGATACCGTACAGCCTAAACTGAACAAGAAGCATGATAAGTGGTGTCAATTTTCAGCGTAAACCAAAACTGGTTTTTGACAAAACGCTCTAACGACCGAAAGTGAACAGAGTTTGCCGTAAGTGAGCATAATTACTACGCTTTCCCACCTGTTATAGATTGGCAAAACTGAGCGAGGTGATGAATGAAGCCCGGTTATGAGATATATGAGGGTCTAGAAATCCTGCAATGTCAATACGGACTTATTTACAGTAAGTTAGAACCATACCGTTGGTTTGAAAAAAAACCTGGAATGTTTGTAAAATGATGTGTAGTGAAGTTACATTACATTGTTGCTGCACTTTCACCTATGCCTTTCCGGTGTCCGGAATCTAAAGGAAACGATGTTCAATTTGACGTTACTTGAAAAATGTAAAATATATCGAATCCATGCGCGCACTCAAAGGGGGCTTGGGAATCCCTACATTTATGGAGAAGTGGGGAAAAAGGTCCGCGTCAGAGAAACAAAAATGTAAAAGACGAGACAAAAGTTCATTAAAAAGCCAGGAACTACCAAAATTCGGGAAATGCACAATTCATAGCTCTGAATATACCCTGTGAATCTTAGTAAAAGGTCCTCATTCTCAAAAATTCGAGCCCCCCATTTTTAGGCTGGGTGCGCGCATGGAATATATTTGTTCCTCAACCGTTCACTGTGATGACAGACGATTTTTTGGGCTTCTAGGTCAAAAACCTATCCCAAGCTTACACCGCTTCTTAAGAAATTCCTAGTCTTATAGTCCGATCAACTATTGACAGAAATAATTTAATCTCACCTAAGCAAAAGTATCAAGTCTTTGAGAGTGCAAAGTCTACCCATAACAGCTTGCTATTTAAATAATTTGTATAAATTATTTGAAAGTTGGGACTTGTATATAATGGAATCTTCTTCTTCTTCTTCTCGTTCGTCAAATGGTCAAATGTGTTCTGCCAATGAATGCTGCAGTCCTCTGCAGGTCATCTAGGCTGTCGTAGAGTTTCTTGTCAAGCGCGTGGGGGAGAGCCACACCTCTTTTTTCTTTTAGTCATACAATGGGCATGTCTGGAGGATGAGTTCCGTGGTCTGGTTGTCCGAATCGTATGGACACAGCTCCGAGAGGCCAATACGGAATTTGTTTAAAGGTGTCATCTGAGCCGATTGAGGCCAGTCCTCAACCTAAAAATTCTTGACATCTTATAGTATGGATCGGTTATGTTGTACTTTGGATGCAGGTGGTTCCATTTTTCTTTCTGCCCAGCCTTGACGATGGTCTTGGCTTCACTGTACCTGGTGCCTCTTTCTACCAGTTGGTTTTGTGCTCCTTGCTTTGCAAGTGCGTCTGCCATTTTACTTCCGTGCACATTACAATGTGAAGGAATCCATTGCAGAGTCATATTGTGATTTCTGCACAGGGAGGTCATTAATTCAGGATTTTTCCAGACTTCAGTACATGGAGGACAGATAGTGCATCGGTCAGGAAAACAACCTGTTTGGATGTATGGGGGCTGTCCTTCACATGATGTACTGCAAATGTCAATGCTTCTACCTCAGTTCTGTAGTTTGTCGAGTACACGCCTGTTGACATGCTAAATTGTTCCTCTCTTACCTCTGGATATTGGATATACGCACCAGCTCCCCCGTTCCTGACTGCACATACCGCAGAGCCGTCTGTGTATACACATGTCCATTCCTTTTGGGAATAGCTTTTGTAGATGCTCCAGTGTGAAGGCTCTCTTTTCTATGCTGCTCTGTGTATCTGAGTCCAACNCCAGCCTTGACGATGGTCTTGGCTTCACTGTACCTGGTCCCTCTTTCTACCAGTTGGTTTTGTGCTCCTTGCTTTGCAAGTGCGTCTGCCATTTTACTTCCGTGCACATTACATTGTGAAGGAATCCATTGCAGAGTCATATTGTGATTTGTGCACAGGGAGGTCATTAATTCAGGATTTTCCAGACTTCAGTACATGGAGGACAGATAGTGCATCGGTCAGGAAAACAACCTGTTTGGATGTATGGGGGCTGTCCTTCACATGGTGTACTGCAAATGTCAATGCTTCTACCTCAGTTCTGTAGTTTGTCGAGTACACGCCTGTTGACATGCTAAATTGTTCCTCTCTTACCTCTGGATATTGGATATACGCACCAGCTCCCCCGTTCCTGACTGCACATACCGCAGAGCCGTCTGTGTATACACATGTCCATTCCTTTTGGGAATAGCTTTTGTAGATGCTCCAGTGTGAAGGCTCTCTTTTCTATGCTGCTCTGTGTATCTGAGTCCAACCCCAGGTACGGAGCACTCTATTGCTGGGATGATGTCTTCGCTCCAGCTTGGTGTGTCAGAGCATCGAGGAATATTTCTTGGCTCCTGTTCATTTGTATATCCGTGTCTTTGTTCTAACCTATTGTATACGCGTATGAAGCTTCCTCGTTTTAAGCGTCCTTTAGTTGGCTGGGTCAGTCTTCTCTTCATGGGGTGGTCGTGTAGCCTTCTAAATTTAGCTGCCTGAGTGAGAAGTTTGGTGTCCCTACGATCTTCCTGGAACTAGATTCCCGTGATTGGTTCCATGTCCTGGATCGGAGTGGATTTCATGGCGCCAGTGATGGTGCAACTGGCCTGCTTTTGAACCTTGCTTCTTCCTTCAAAGTGTGCCTTGGCTGCATTTCCCCATGCTGTTACAACATACTCCAGTACTCGTCTGACTCTACCAGTGTAGAATTGCTTGAGTGTTGTTGTATCTGCCCTCCATGTTGCGCCTGCTAGTTTCCTCATGACGGCTAGTCTTGCTTTCCCTTTTCTGTAACTGTATTTGGCTTGCACATTCCATGTGAGTCGTTTATCAAAAGTCACTCCAAGGTAAGTTGAATCTTCTTCAGCCTGCAGTATCTCGCCGTAGATTCTCAGGGTGACCTCTTGGTTTCGTGTTGACAGAACAAAAACGTTGTATGTGGTTTTTTAGTGTTGATCTTCACAACCCACTCTACATTCGCCATTTGGCAGTTACCATGACCTCTTCTGAGCACCAGAGGACAAGATCACCTGCATAGATGGCTCCTTGTGTTCGGCCTGGTAGGTCCTTGACTATATCGTTAATGAAGACTAGAAATAGGGTGGGACTCAGGACTCCTCCCTGAGGGACCCCTTCACTCAGTGTTTGCTTTCGACTAAGTGTTCCATCAACTTGGACTCTGGCATTTCTATTGTCTAGGTATTAAGAGACCCATTGAAAGATATTACTTTTCACTCCGTTCTCATGCAGTTTTAGTTACAGTGCATCTTTATAAACGGCATCACAAGCCCTTTCAACGTCTATCCACACTGTCAGTATGCGTTACTTATCCTGAAAGCCACCTTTGATTTTTGGGCAATGGATGGTACTGAAAAGGAGGTTTGAGTAATCGTGCAGAAGAACCTAGAGAACACGCTTTACAAAGGTGGCACGAAAGAACTGTTGGGTGCGTTTGCTCTGCTTTATAGTTGTGCGGAAAAATGCTTTCAGGCTTGTCCATGCCCAGTAAAACTCGGACTACCGATGGGATGGGTTTGTTCGTAAAGATTTATAATTGACATCAAAGCATTTTCTTTTAGTTTCAAATCTCATAAAACGGTCTGTAAACTGCTCGCAACTTCGTCAATTATTCTTCCACAAGTCAAAGCACGTCTCCTTATTTGGTATGGCAAGTCATAGACGTACCACATTCCCCTTACATGGAAAATGTGACCTGTGACCTCAGGTGACTTCAACCAACTGACTGTGAGCGCATGCGCACTTTAGCATAAGTGGGAGATAAGAAACTCCGTGGTAACAACTTAGCTTTTCCTTCACGCGTATTTCAAAAACCGTTAATTTTGAGGAGCTTTTGTGTTCCATGCCTCCTTAATGGGCTTGGCCAACCCTAAACTGAGACATGTATTAAGAGATAGCTGTAGCTTTAATAGGTGAACGAAATGTAGTGAGGAATATTATGAAACCAATTTGATGGGGGTGCAGTAAAAGGTCTAGGACAATTTTCTCACTTACTGGGTGGATCAGGTTATCGCACTTGGGACTGTGTGGTGAACATGTACATGCCATATTTTACTATATGCACCTCCAAGGTCTTGTACACGAACTCCCAAAGTTTTGTTACAAAGTAAACATGTTTGGCCCTAAAACAAAACCCGCACTCATTCACTATGGTCGGTGTTTTGAATGGGGCTATTCGAAAATCTTTACATTACTAGAGCGCGCTTATCTACTAGTGGTGATAGATTAAGCAGCCTCGGTTTCGCGAGCCATTTCATACATGGTGAAATGGCTTGCAGCCTTGCCATCTGAATCGAAGATTGCGTGAAAAGGGTGCTTCTACGAGGGGAAGTAAGCATGACCTTATAGAAAAGTAAGAGTTGCGATTATTTTAACGATTATTTGATGTTTACAATACTGACGCCTATTAACAGAGGTACTGGCCGATGTCGACTTCGCGGCAGTCGCCAGTCTGGTTAATCATTGTTTGTTGTGATGTGTGTTGCGATACTTGACGTAGCACTCGGGATCTTTTCGTACATCAAAGCAGTATTATTGATGTTTGGAATGATTTCTAACAGGTTTATCAGAGACAGTTACATCAATCAATGCTGAATGATTGTGCTGTCAACTCGATATTGCTTAGTGAGGAAAGGTTACAATCCAAGCCCAAATGATAGGTGACAAATATCCTTTATATTATTTGTTTACTCCATATCCTACGTCGTCTGGAAAACTATTACACGATGACATGGAAATATATCACGTCTGTGTTCACCTGACCTTTGGTTTTCAGCTTTGAGGGCTAGTATCGTGCAGACGAGATATGCATGGGTTCTGCAACCGTCACTGAATGGACCAAACTTGGTTTTAAGCTGTTGACTGCAGCTAACCAGCAAAATGTTCCTGTTC
Source organism: Phoronis australis (assembly GCA_002633005.1). Lineage (NCBI taxonomy): Eukaryota > Metazoa > Phoronida > Phoronidae > Phoronis > Phoronis australis. The sequence goes on from NMRA01000680.1 coordinate 35,976, forward strand.
AGTGCAAATCTGTTGTCAAAGCCTTCTTTCTTTATCGGAGAAAAGAAAAAAACCGTTGAAAAGGGACATCTATTTAAAGAAAGGCATGTAACTTTGTAAATTTACTTATTTATTTCCTTAGCGGAAGGTTAGCGGGGGTTTGGGGTTGTAAAACTTGGTGCAACTGAGTGTCCGAGGATCGAGTATCTTGAGGCAATTCCTGAACTTCATAAAGTTCGTTCCAGTTTCACGAAACTGCTTTGCTATCCATTGTAAAACCATAAAAGTATATTACATTTTCTGAATTCTCAATGACTGAACATTCTTAACTCTTGCCTTGAAATGTTGCAAAACGTTCATAAATTCATATGACTTTAGTTTTTGTGAAACTTGTATTTTTGCTGCAAACATACGAGTGAGGTCGTATTTGAACATATTATTCTTACTGCCAATGCGCAAGCAATGGTGCCTTACTATTTTAAGTACTCTTAAAGAACAGAAAGGTCATCCGCCTCTTTTTAAACGACACGAGTCTTTATATCTTCGATTAGAAGAAAAATAAAAAAGCTGAGAAACGTTTCCCTCAGCCTTAGACCAGAAGTTTGCTTGAGGGAACCATGAACTTGTAATCGGTGTTTAAAATTGTTGAAAGTTCAAAAATTAAAGGGCTTTAAAATGGGTAACAAAGGTTTGAAGTTATCTTGCATGTTTTGCAGACAAGTAATGCGTTTAAACAATTGTTATGGCTAGGAATGAAAAATAAAGACCCAGGTTTATACAATACTCATTATATACACACTTGCTTTCTGGAAATAATAATTATTTAATTTTGTGTGACCATGTAGAGCAATTACCATATCATATTTTTGAAAAACGGGGCAACATTTTTGGCCCAACCTGAAGTATTAGTACTTTATTATTCATGTTTCAATATTTGTTCCAGGTTCAGAGACATTTAAGGCCATTTCAAGCAGCAACATAGACCAGTTTTGCTACTCCTTTCTATTCCCACAGCATGTCCACAATCCAGCAGTGCTACATGGAGAAATCTTAATGGCAGTGCTAAGTTACCATAAGAAAATATGCCCATGGATTATTTGTGTGTGAGGAGGAACTATATCTGACTGCTACACCAGCCAACCTCATTGGTGAGGATGCCCTTTCACGACAGTGAGTCATATGTGGACAACAATAGCTTATTTCGTTTCCTGGAAAAAACATGAGGGACTGAAGCTAAAGAAGACCTAGTAACAAACTGGTCTGTTTCCAGGTCAGATTTTAGTCACAAAGAGAGTCAAGTGATATGCTGTTGTGTTAACCTGAAAGGATCTAGTTGTGGATGTTATTGAGGCTGAATGACATTACATGAAGGAAAGCCACTTGCCGAAACTGGACCTTTTTACAAGCGCTTCTATAGGCTATTGAAAATAGATCCCAGTGCAATGAAAACCAAAAGCATCTGGTATAAATACCTGTCTTTTCTCACTGAGTGACAGAAGAAAGGCTTTATACTAATGGTAAACACTTTTCAATTTGGTATACATGATACGGAAATGACATTCAGTGACTGTATCGGTTGTCTTATTGTCAGTAAAAAGCCAGGAAATGTTACACGTTGATGGTCGAATAAATTTTTCAACAACAGACAATTTGTTACTAATTATTCAAACCACAATATTTTTTGTTTTAAAGTCCCATATAGTGAAGTTGTGCTGCTTCTTTATAAAGCTGAAATGATTACTGATTACACTTGCGAATTGTCATTTTCCTGTTGACCTATAGAACGGTCCGGGGATCAAAACGAAGCATTCCCTTTGTTTGCATTTGATTTGTTTATGTGTGTAACAAATTTTACAGAATTTTTAAGAAGACCTTTGAAGAGTTTTGAATCTTGTGTTAACTTGTCTATAACAAAAATTCCACATGCAAGCAAAGTATGTTTTCAATCATAGCTAGCTGGATAAGAATTTGCTTTGCAGAAGATTCGAGAATAAACAATCAGTGCATTTAAAAACAAAATGGCAAACTGAACAACCACATACAGAGGAACAGCGTTGTTAAAAACAATTGCAATTTTGTCAATGCAACAGAGTCCAGTATCAGGGATATCAAGAGCTGACTTTCTGGAGAGAGATGTTCATTTCTCTCATGTTATCTTTGAAGGACTGCTTTTCGCTTTGTCGACAGGTAAAATAGATTGTAAGGTGGCTGGTTTCAGTCGTTTTCTTTCACCTGTAACAGAATAGTCAGAGAAATATTAGCAAATTATGAAAGAAAACAAGACAATAAACTACTTTTGTAAGGCAGAAGATACTTGACATTTCATTTTCATGTTTATATGTAGAAACTAATAATCTTTTTACCCAAGTCTTATTTGAGATCTGAATTATAATATGTGAAACAGGCTAAACGTGATTTAAGAATATGTTTTTTGCAGGACACCTAAATGTGTGTCTGAGCTCAACGAACAAAATTCATTCTATGTGTCAATTTTTATTCTAATGCAATGTTACAGATTTACCGAATAGGTAATTCATGTCAATTCGCTAACTCAGTAATCTGGTGGTACTGTACGGTGGAGTCCGCTATAAAATAAGGAAACTCACTCACTTAGAGAATTTTATTGGACATTGCATAGTTTTGAAGAGTACCTGCTGTGAAAAAGTCACCCTTGACTTTTGAGCGGCACTTCCCATACACCTCTTATGTTGGAAGCACTTCCAGCCAGGACAATATGTGAATAAGCTGCTAGCCTATCATCCGGGTAACGGGTGAGTTTCTGAAAAGAAACACTTAGTTCCACTGAATAAACCCGTTATTCAGTAGAGTAACTGGTAGGGATAACATCACTGAACGATGTCGATAGAAACTAATTGTTAAAAACTTACCAATTAATATGATTATGTAGTTTCTCAACGGAAATGCATAAAACACACACTGGGCGTGAGGCTTCGGTATTCACACACTTTTTGTCACCTGGTTGACCCTTTTGACCGCAATTCTACACGCCTGTAGTAAACTTAGGTCTTTTGTGAATTTGTGACCACCTATCGAAGATTTGCACTAGGAAAATAGCAATAAGGCTTAGCGAGACAACGTATTTTGGTAACATTTCCGCCTTTTTACCAGCTGTTTACGTGCAGACAGCGACGCATGCGCAATTCAATCACCACTAGTACAGGAGCGACACCGCGAGGAGAATTCGTCGAATAGCTCCATTATAAAATGACTGAAATTTTGCAGCACGTGCATGATGGCTTCATTTTGACACCGTTGTCACAAATCTTTGATACGAACAACCAAAGCAAGTGTAGTTACGAAAATTTCTGACTAAGAACTTTTGTATAATAAAGATGGGGTGCAGTTACCGTGGCGACAGCAATTAATGCCTAAACTTTTATTTGAAAAGAACGCCAAACCTAATACACCAATTTCCAAGCTTCATAAATTGAACATATTTTGTACCTTTATTGTAACCAGTTCCGAAGTTTCCCTCCAGATTTTTCTACCAATGGTACAGTAGGAGCCTCTTTCGTTATCTGAATAGTGATATTGGCAGTACTAATTTGGTTACCCTAATAATTTTATAAAACTTCCCCGTTAAGTTCAAAGTAACATTCTAAACGCGTAACGTGTTCCGGTTTAAAAAGTGACCACTCCTCGTAAAACTGGGTACCGAAGTAGTTGGTGGCTGGCATCTCTAGGTGTGCCACCAAAGCAGCGAAATCCACTGCGACATTGGTGACGATTAGAGAGAGGGTGGAACTACTGGCGATAGGGAGGAATCCGAATTTTTGTTCAAAAATGGGCAAACGTTTGGAGAAGTCGAATTAGTTTGTTCCACTTTCCCCTATTTTGCTTAACTCTGTACGGGACAGAAAATGTGTTTGCGCTTTGATAACATTGCTTCAAAACTAAACAAATAGAAAAATTTGAAATCATTTATTCTGACGACAATTGCCAATTTTACGAGAAATTTTAATTCTTTATCTGTGCAGACGAACCTTTTATCTATTCTATTAAACTTTTTGGAAAACAATAAAATCAATGGATGTTCTGAATCTGTCTCCAGTTATTACTCCTCGGGCTACAAATAGATAAGGTCAGGATTATGATTTACGTATGGGTGACCCAGTACATTGGTTAGTGAGAGTACAAACAAGTAATAGTAAAAACAACAAACGTATCATATTAAATACCCCATGTGGATATGCCACATACATGCACTGTAAGAATACTACGACCGTAAACACGCGTCATGTCGGGAATTCATTTCATCTGAGAATGTCCCAATTAGACCTTTGGTCTTATTACCAAATGAATGAACTTCAGAAAGGTTATCACAATACTATTCCTACAGTATGTGCAGGCATGCGGAATAGCCTATTCATGACATACAAACGAACTTATTTGCATCGCGGCGATATCTTGGTGCCACTTTCTTTATCTTGTTCAGGTTACATGATGATAAAATTCTAAACTAAACGTACCCTCGCCGACTAACGGATAAACCTTTCCACAAGTCATGCAGTTGAACAACGTACAGTGTAGTTTTATTTCAAAATAAATTTGAAAGAATTTTTTGTTTGTACACAATGGGCCAGTGGTGTTTCGTTTAACTTCAATGAATGTCTAAGTTTTTTTGGTTTATTGTTGTCTTCTTAGCTTCTGGAATGGAAATAGTGATGGAAATATTTCTTCCGTCGATCACAGCACTGGGAAATAGCGATGAATACTGCTTTTGGGGTGGGGGACGATGATGATGACCAAGATTAAAACTAGCAAAACCTAAAAATAGCGGCTTGGTCACAGTGCTTCGAAATTTTCATTTACGACGTCTTTATTGAATATTCTTGGTAGACCACATGAGAAAGACCAATGAAAGTTGGCATCGTACACTAAAATTCACTGCACCAAAAAAAAAAAAAAAAAAATGCACAACAAAAGTGGAGTATGGTTTCAACCATTAAATACGAATTGGCTCTACTTCCCCGTATTGAATGGTGTATACCATGGTCTATTCCATGACCGTAAGCACACATGCTAGATGAGATAAAAAGCGTACACAGACTTTAATGGTGTTTACAAACTCTATACACTGAAAAACAAAATTCGATATCACACTGCTGGACACTACACGTGAAATTTGCAATAGCCCTAAAATGTCGAAAATTGCGCTTTCCACTTAATCATACCAACATTGAGCCAACATTGAGAACGTGAGAATTATAGTATACATATTCAAAAAATTTACAACGTACTTTGACTGTGAAAAACATGCGTAACTTTTTCTCAAGTTTTACATTTTCCGACCCCTTGGAAACCTTGCGCTCACACTTTTAGTCTGATATAGATGTCTGCCTGTACTTTCATCCTTTTCAAGACACACCAACTAAGAGTACGGTAAAGTCAGAACGGGCATGCCATTCATGTTCACAAATTCACTTGGGATGTTAAAAATCAGCCCACAAGGTTCAGCACATCTTCCTTTGCAAACAGATATCAGGTGAGGACGATTACTTTCAGAAAGTGACACAGGGGCGCATGTTGGCAGTTTCAGCAAGCAAAAACAGTGTGTCTCAGAAAGTTTAAAAACTGGGTCGGCTCAGGTAATCAGTCGCAGACGGTGATAGTCAAATGAAGCAGGATGCGGCATAGATGGATACTTGCTGTGGAACAATCTACTTATCTGTGTCCGAGATACAAGTTAACACCAACGACTTGGGCCTTTGGAGAAAACGTGCGGAGAGCATACTATCAAGGTTCTCAATGAAAAATACCCTCTTTCGGTTCATTAGATTGGGTACACCAAAGAGATGATACAAGAAATTCCTCATTCCAAGGAGCGTGAAGGGCGGATAACTTAAAATTTGCCCGGTATCACTGTGATGTTTAGGAGCCACGCAAGTAGAGAATTTCTGTCTTGAACAGTGTTCTGTTTTTGCAGTGGCACCTTTGTCAATCTTTTCTGTGAAAACAGCCACGGGCTCAACTGGAGACACAAACAAATATGTGGATGATGTGAACGTGGGTGATAAAGAAGGTATTTTAATACAGAGCTAATTAATATAAGCTTTGTGTTTTGCTGTGCATGTTTGGGTTCAAGTTGCATGTCTTTCTGTTTAGCTGGCTAAAGAATGGAAATTTAATCAGACACTTTACTCCGACGTAATCGGTCTCAAAATATATATAGATTATTAAATTGTGAAGTCGTTATCCCCGGCCCTGTATTCTAGAGCCCGAGTGGATTTTGGAAAATTATCACCCGAGACGCGTTAGCCCCGAGGGTGGTAATTCTCCAAAATCCACGAAGGCTCTAGATAAGGGGGATAACGACTGAGAACATGTAATAATCTATATATATATGTGTGTGGGTTATGTTTCAGTTATCAACTCAAGTCACAAGCACTTTTGATTTCGAAATTTCTAGGCTGGTCAACTGCAATAAATTCTGAACTGTTTTATTAAGTCGTTGTTGGATTCAATGTGCTCGTTGATAACGAAAGTAGATTCCTATCTTGGCAAGCGATAGACTGAGTTAAAAGCCCTAGCCAAATACGCAACACGATAAACAGCTATAATTTTAAAAACTACACTTCTAAGGATCAATTAACCGCTTAGATTCATGGGCGGCGCACCATAGGCTGTTGGGGCCCTTCCCTTTTTCAGTGGTGAGCCGCCCATAAGATTTTGCTGTTGAAATGTATACATGTACAAATATCCATACACCCATGCATACATGTAGCATACATCAGGGCTCGGAAACGATCACGTAATGTATCTTTACACAAATAAAAAGGCTGATGTGATAAAAATTTTTCATCATTGTGTTGTCAAATTTAACTGCAATAAGCGAATTTGTCTGAATAAAGTCAAAATAATGATAAGAGACGATAAGTGAGGAAACTAGAAACCAAATAAGAGGAAATCGCAACCAAAATAGAGGAAATCCTATTAAACGAGGAAATTTCCAAGCCCTGGTAAATATATCCATAGATACACACACATTTTAACATTGAATTAATTTTACTAGTGAGCATTCTGTCGTCCATTTTGACACGGCTACACAGATTACATGTAGGGGTGTTAATGGCACTCAAAACGCAAAAGTTCATAGGAACAAATCTTTTCTTCAAAGGTTATTAAGTCATTTAGATTCTCATCACACTTGTCGGCTAACTTGAATTCTGCAAAAGGAGAGCTAATAACGAAGAGCCAACCTCAAGGTGGATCAACAATTGTTCGGACTTCAAAACCACTTGCCAGGGATTCAAAATCAGCTAGCTGGACTGCAAAACCGAATGACCGGTGTTCTGACTTCGTGGTCAAACCTCAAATGGGTTGACTGGTACTTCAAACACAATGGCCAAACAAATCGCCGATTTTGGGCAAACCAAACTAACGGGTACTATTTTGTGTCCAGCCAACGAGTGAGGACATTGCGTTTTGAAGTACCGTAACACGTTTGATCACGGGTCATTTGGTTTTGCAGTCAAGCCGACTGGTTTTGAAGTCCTGGCAAGTGGTTTAGAAGTCCGACCCATAGTTGATTCCCATTTAAACCTGGCGATTTTGAATGAGCGCATCAAGTCCCGCAAAAAGAATGACACTAAATTATTGTAAGACAATACAAGGCTTTGTGGCTCTGACTCTGGACTGTGGAAGTAAAATACAACCACCCTTGTGAATCAAAACTCCTATACTTGGTACAATGCACATGTCCAAAATTGATAGGAAACCCCAACCACAACGAGGAAAGCTTGGTGTTACCAAACAGCATCCTGAACATTTGAAAGGGGTTTTGCTGAGGCAGACCCTGGCCAGCAGAACTAACGCATTGTACCTATACGAGCGATTTATAATCATAGACTTATTTGAGACGTGGCTGCTTGGAAGGGGAAAGGTCACCTGCTATAAATTCGCCCGACCATGTACACGTAAGCGTGGAAAGGTTGTCTTCATCTAAAACCCAGTTCCCACGGCCTTCTTTGGATTGACAGCAGTCTTTTATAAAAGGGATACACTAAAAAGACGATATTCTGGCAATATAACGTGGCTGGCTTGCTGCCATTCATCCACAGCACTATGGTGCTAAAGTGAAACTACATCTACTGTATCTTAAATCGAAACAGAGCAGATATATCGTAATTATATATTCACCCCAAATATAGACACTCTTTACTGACACAGTCTTGTCCTTTTCGTTGAGCCAAAAAACAGTGGGTGGTGGCATTCCCGGTGCGATGCAGGTCAGCAGTACTACGTTACCAACTGTGAATACTCGTTGTTCAAATAAGCCATCTTTTTCTCGTGACGTGATGTACATCGACATTTTCGACACCGGTTCTGGACCTGCAATGTGAAGACTACAGCGTATCTCTAACAACATTCCTGTAACTTGGATTGATTCAAAGCACATATTCCGATTTCACCTTGTTTTGCAAGACTTAAATATATGGCTTCATCTATGTTTAGCGGCATATTTTAACCAAAATACCCGCGTGATACCCACTTAATCCAGTCGTTACTGAGAATTTGCCAACACACCAACGTAAGGTAATTTTCATGAAACAATTCGAGAGATTTCATCTAAGGCGCCGCAATCGCATATGCATAAATATTGTTTATGTACATGCCCACACCCAGCCTTAAATATGGGGGGCTCGAATGTCGGACAAAGTGGGCCTTTCGCTAACAAAAATGCTGGAGGACTAAAAAAAACGGAGTACCGGTTTCAGGTCTGTGAACTATGCGTCTGCGCCTTTTAGTGGACATTTGTGTCGTTTTCTCGGACTTTCTGTTTCTCTGAGGCGGACCTTTTTACCCACTTTGCCAAGTGGGGGGAGGGCTCGTTCGAGCCCCCTGAGCCCCCCTGGGTGTGTGCATGATGTATATGTAGATGTGTGTGCGTGCGTACGTGCATGTGTGTGTGTGCATGCGAGCGTGTGTGTGTGTGTAAATACATATAACTTCCGACTGAATGCAAATAAGTACGTAAAAGGAGTCAAATCATAGTACAATTGGGAAAATAAATACACGTTACTACAGCACACATCACGAATTTTTGGCCGACCGGTCNGGCCAAAAATTCGTGATGTGTGCTGTAATCTCGCCTGGCATTGAGACGAAAATGAAAATATGAATGAATTGAACATGAGCACTAGCCATTGATGTACAAATACAGCACACATGTTCTCCAATCTCAAGTAACTTATCAACTACGCAAAATGATGTGTGAATGCACAAACTGAACAACTGCAACCAACAAATTATCAGTCTCAGACTTGTTAGTAATAGCAGTAAAATGGGTAGTTTGGATTCTAAGACGCGGTCGACTTAAAAGTCTTTGTTGTTTAAATTACAAATACCATCAATAAATTATAAAAGTGTCTCACTAGCATTACCATTCAATGTAAAGAAAATGATTTACCAATTTGTGTTTTAAACCGATGTATTTTCTGTCAGCAACTCGCTGAAGGGAGTAATTAATGGATTCGAGTTTGTTACTTGGCGAAATAAATTTCACAAAGATGCTGCTTTGTCTTGAAATTTATTTTGTATTTTTGTTTGTACGCACGCTACGAGTCGCATTTGACGTCCGAGCGACCTGTTCGTCGTTTAGTGCTCGCAGAAGCGAAACTATGAACGTGCGAAATCTTGTACTAGATCACGACCCAAACTTTTGCAACATTTATGCAAACAATCCAACAACAAAGTGTTTTGTTGACGTAGACGAGGTTCGGACATTGATGGTTTCTTTGCTACGGATGCTCGAGTGTTAACCACTCGGTTTTTCCACGAAATCCCATTGAATTCCTGACACGATAGTTAATAGTGAATAAACGCCTTACTTCCATTAACTTCCAACCAGGCCTAGTTAACTGGTTTTATCTTTATTCGAACAATTTAGAACAAAATCGAGTCCATAACGTTCACGGCCACCAACACGAATACCAGCTTGTGTTCGACATGGTCGTAACGCCCTGTTTTGATCAAAATCACCAAACGTACCTAATGTTACCGATTTTGTAGACCCCGAAAAATCTGATGAGTTATTATTGTTGGATAATACAAGGAAACGAGACCTTGCTACTTTTTATTACGGTTCTGTGTTCACGATTCGTTCCGTTGTACAACGTACAAAACTCGTTTTAATTAAGCAGTATTATTACTTCAACCTCGGTATCTCTAACTTTAAGGCTTCACATAATTTGAATTAGATATTCAGCAAATTTTCAGGAATGATACGTGGCAGCCTTAAAAATTACAAATTAATGCTCTTACTGTACATTTGCACGAGATTTCACCCAAGATTCAATCACGTACATTGAGTACTTTTGGTTGAGAAAATTTTGACGGTCTCCAAAACATGAGAAATTGCTTAGCTTGTCGAATGAGTAAATTTAGATTCTCGAAAAAGTTAATGGATTTGAGTAAAGTGATAACAGGGCCTGTCGCAAATGAAAATATTCTAAGCTCGAGATCACGTTTTTGTTTTGATAGAGCGACATATATCGGGAGACAGTGATAACGTTGACGAAATAAAAATTTGCTCGCAAATATAGTGAACTACATAGTGAATTAATTTTGAAAATACACACATTGCTGGTTTCCAAACGTGTCCGAAAAGTGCCCAAATTCTCCACTTTGTTACCAAATTTATAGCCTTTACGTGAAAAACCAGTATGGGGTCTTACATATCCAAGTAATTCCAGATACAAGTCAGCATAACAATTGCATGCAAGCAAATAGGGGAGCTACACCTAAAACTGTGCGATTTGGTATATTTTGCTTCAAAGTTTTAGTGACCCAATGCACTTGCGATAGTGGAAAAGGACCTGGACTAGTATTGATGAAATTTGTGCCATGATTTTAGACTAGTATACTCTTTATATCTACTGGTTTTGCACACTACGAGGAAAGAAAAGTAGAGCTGCGTGGATCTGGTTTTTCAAACCCAAGCCAACGAAAGATGTTGAAGGCCACATCACCAACATTCAGTATACAGATTTGATTACGTGACACTCCACTCTGCCGACGTGTTAAGAGCATGTTCGCGAATGGACCTCCAGAGGGTGATAAACGCTATGTCACAATTTCGGAGGATATTCCTTTTATGTCCCACACACTTCATCACAATCCATCATAGCAGTTAACACTGCAAGTCAGGATCATCAGCCATTTTGCCACCACTAAAGTGACACCTGTTGTTGGACATTGGGTTCGCGAAAAACGCGGAATTTTAACGAAAATGGAATAATACCTTAAACAAATGCGCCTGGCTTAATGACACTAAACTAAATATCAATACACCAACTTTTGAATTAAAACTATGCACTGTATTGGTTGTGTGGGGCTCCAAACATGTATCGGTATTGAAGGTAATTTCCACTCGGGTGATTATCACAATCTTGAGATTCCTTTAGGAAAATGGTCAGTGTCAAAAAGGCGTCTTGTGTAAAAGTCTGGTTTGATCAGTGTTGTGCCAGCTGAGATATTTACGGGCTCAAAGTGTGGCGAAATTGCAATGCTATGTTAACCTTTGACCCTTCTATACTTTATGCCTGAAAGTTTTAATTTAGCGGCAGAGTTAATGAGTATTTTTAACATGTTTGTGAAGCCGAAGACTTATTTAAAACTTACAAACAAATCATGATCTTCTGCACCGATATTTTTTATTTTGCATTGCAAATAAGGCATTTTCGGTGAGTCCATTGCATGGTATTCCCCCCAAAATCATATACAGGCTCCCTGATTTCTCCCACTTAAACAAGGTTAAGTGAGATTGGACTTAACAGTTTTGTTTATCATCCCACATGTAACTAAAATGCATAGTATGGTTCAAATCCGTGACATTGGGTTTATCACCCCTCTGGGCAGTATGAGCCGCACTTCTCTCTTAACATTAAGCAAGCGTTTTATAGAGTTCAGTTCACACAAACAAATACCCAAGTCAGATTAAAACTCACGGCGAATCCTCAATCTCCTTGAGGCGCTCTTAAACGATCCCTGCGCTCTATCCATGTCACATCTAACCCTGCTCCCGTTGTGCTTTTGCTGCAGTGTTATCTTAAACGTCACCTCGCCGTGCTCTATGCCACTTTTGTCCGTGTGTTTGAATGTGTAATCGTTTGCACCGGATATGGGGAGCCAATAAGACTTGCCTTTCAACAATTGCATCCAAACAAGTTTGGCCGGTGGGAAGCCCAGCGAGCCACTGCACAAAAGAGCTAGGTTATCTCCGATTAAGTAATACTTCTTAAACGGTAGGTAGCTCACGTCTTCTATAGTCGGATTAGCTGCAAGTGGTATAATTACACACATATTGATAACCACTGTTTACGTAAAGAGTTTTATACCTGGCATTCAGGTTATGCCATCTCCATTTTATCCGATGCAGAAAGTCATCCTCGACCACCATTTCTTTTAATCTTAATCAGTTTCCAAATGTCAATGAATGCGTTGGTTAAATGCATTGTGCCTGAATTCATGAACACATACGTATCTGCGTAATTTTCGTTGAAACGAAGATTCCAAATTCTCCAAATCAAGATACAGAAATATTAAATCAACTACTGGAACTTGCTTACTTGAGTTAGCTACGTTGCATCCGCCTCTCACAAATTTCAGCTTGGCTAGTGGTGTTATTAGCGTTCTGGGCAGTGTTTTAACCAGGCGACGAGGCATCGAGGTCAGGACAATCTCCCATAAGCGTTATAGATGGAACCTTAATTCATCTTGTTTAATAACTCCTCTCTGAATTAATAAGGTGGATCAAGGTTTCATCTGTCACACTCATTCGATAGTGTCCGGTACTCTATGCCTCGTCGACTGATTTAAACGCCACCTTTTGGGCAAAACGACCATAACACCACTAGGCAAGCTGAAGTCCATGAGAGACGAACGCAACATATTTAACCCCAGTAAGCAAATTCCAGTATTTGACTCAATGTTCTGTATTTTGTTAACTGAACTGAGTGTCTCAAAACATTAATGTTTTTGTCTAAACCAAGTATCTTAATATCTGCCTCTGTATGTAAAACACGTGCTCAGGGATCATTTTAGAAATACGTGGGTATGTATAAATTGATCCACACGGCCTCAAGTCTATGGGCCAATTTGGAGGACTTATGGGCCAATTTTTCGCATCCAGCTTTAGTGGGTCAGAGGGCCCGAACTGAGCAATTACGGTGCGCCAATGAAAATAATTTCGCGATAATGGCGTGGGGCGCGCAACTAAAATTATTCTTGCGTATATAAACTTTGTTTTCCGGCCACTGAAAACTTCCGGTCAAGATAAATCTTTAAAATAAACGTTTGATGACAAAGTCCTGTTAGAAGCAAATAGCACATATCGCAATTGCCTAAAACAGTCACTGACGACTTTTTTGGATGATAAGCTCAAAATTTTAAATTCGAAAGTTATTTATGTTTACTTAATGATTATTGTCTTTCAATTTGACGACAATGAGGCAACTAAGCGAGTCATTATGTAAGCAACACTCTTCCTTGGTTAATGTTTGGCAAATTAGTTTAAACTAGCCAGTGAAAATGAAGGTTGCATACAAAGAGCAAATTCTTGAATTTTTGATCATAGGGAAACCACTAGAGGCTGATGTGAATACCTGTTTCAAATGTCGATTGTTCAAACAGGTATATTCAATTCTCAACTAATCCATTTCAGGGTCAAAATGTGGTATAATTCGACTTATACCACAATATCAGCCTCTAATGGCCAATACAACCGATTAATAACCCATTTAGTTATCTAACGGCTCTAAATAACATTTTGGCGGGAAACAGAGACCGGTTTCGAACCCGGTCCGCATGAGTTTCGGGCTGTCGACTTTACCACCGCACCACTCAACGGCTGACGTCATGGAACGTGAAAATGGAATACTTAAATGAGCACGTGCGACAATTGCATGTTCAACAAACGGCATTGTACTGACCACAATTTTAGCCTCGAATAGCAGATACATTGTACAACCGAGATAACATTTTGCCTGGAAACCGAGGCCGGATTCGAACCCGGGCCTCAAGAGTTTCGTGTCGCCGACTTTACCACTTCACCACTCAGCGGCTGATGTCATCGAACGCGAAAATAGAATACCTAAATCAGCACGCGCAACAATCGCATGTTCAGTAAAGGGCATTGCACCGACATTTATACGCTATGAAAAAAGACGCATAATTTCCATAAAACGATATTTTAATTCAGTGAAAGTTTTCTCTCATCTTCTCTCACTTGTAAATCGCTGATCTCCAATTTGAATGCTGTTATCGTGTCGTCGGTATCCTTTGACTGGAGCATTATAGTCAGTTACTAGTGGTAACCTACTTTAGCAAACGAGATTTTCTCGGTCGAAGCTTAGCGTGATAAAATGTGTAGTAAGCTATAATAGTTGCTAAACCTTTATTTATAGATTCACTTTATTTCTATTTTGTTTAAATTTTCAATTGGTTTTGAGTATAAGCATTATTTGACAAAAATAGCTCGGCTTTTCTTAAAAGGTCACGACCTCCGACCCCGGGCCTCTGACATAGAAAGTAGTTTCAAAGCCGAGTCGAGAAAGGTAGATCGATTAATTGTAATGTTTCTCGTTCAGTATGTGGTGTAAATATATTATTACATGTTTTCAGTCGTTATCCCCCTTATCTAGAGCCCTCGTGGATAATTCTCCAAAATCCACTCGGGCACTACATAACTGGGGATAACGACTTCACCCTGCAATAATCTATATTTATACGCTATGAAAAATATGACGCAAAATTTCAATAAAAATGACATCTTTATTCAGTAAAATTATCTGTCCTTTTCTCTCCCTTGTAAATCATCGATTTCCAGTTTGAATCCGAGTAATGTGTGGTCAGGGTGCTTTTACTTGGACTTTAAAATCTGTAACCAGTGGAAACCTACTTTAGCAGACGACATTTTCAAGGTGGAAGCTTAGCAGGATAAGATGTGTAGTAAGATAACGTAGTTGCTTAAAATCAAATTATTTTACAGATGCACTTTAGTTTTATTTTGTTTCAATTTTTTTGGTTTTAAGTAAAAACATCATTTTAACAAGAAAAACTGGGGGTTCCTGAAAGGTCAGGACCTCCGACCTCAGGCCTCTGATATAGAAAGTAGTTACAAAAGCCGAGGCGAGTCGAGAAAGGTAGGTCGATTCATTTCAATGTTTCTCGTTCAGTATGTGGTATAAATAGATCATTATATGCTCTCAGTCGTTATCCCCCTAATCTAAAGCCCTCGTGGATTTTGGAGAGGGGCATTAGCCCCGAGGGCGATAATTCTCCAAAATCCACTCCAAATTCTACTCGGCTCTAGATTACGGGGGATAACGACCCCGCCATGTAATAATCTATATTTATCCTATACATGTACGTGTGATAGTATGGCCATGGAATACGGGTCGTATTATGAGGTTTAAAATGGAAGAACTACCTTTCCGTATACTTCGCGCGTTGAATACGGATGTCTTCCTTCTCGCCCAAATTCCCTCCTATGCACAAAGTACACTACAATCAGCAGAAACATGACTGTATATAATAGCATCACTTTGGGTTCAACTCCGCGCGCAATATTTTCACATGCCAATTCTATGATATGCGTTTTCAAAACGAAACAAAAAAGTGAAATAAAATATCGTTGAAAATTTTTCTTAATATATCCTGAAAAGTTGTACCTGAACATAACACTTAAATCACAAAAAGTCTCGAACTTGCCACAAATTATTTGGGATTGGTAAATCAATAAACATTACCAATGTATGACTCCTTTTGGTCACCTATTGTACCACACCAGATGAGGTTCCCTACCGTCAAATATGAGTCAGTTTTTAAATTCATTCTCAAAGCAATCAAAATACATCGAGCCCCAAAGCAAAACTGCAGCTACTGTAAACATTGTGTGTTGCTGGTTTCGACCACAAGTTGTTGTGCTTAGCGTCTGGTGTGGTAGTGTATTTAGTAGTAGGATCTAGCTCCGCTTAGCGTCTAGTGTGGTATTATAGTTAATAGTAGTAGTGTCTATTTCTGCTTAGTGATCTGCTTTCAGCTTCCGCCGCTCTTCAGTTCCGACTGTAAGTACATAGCGTCTCCCACAACAAGACTTGTGCAGTGCCCCCACGCGGCAACACTTGGACTGGGTATACTCAAACTAAACTGTGCGGGATCGGGTTTAGGAAGGAGTTTTTCTGTCTTTAGCAGCCGTTGTTGTTTTCGAACGATATGGGATACGGAAAACCCCGTTGGCAGCATCCTCTGTTCTCGGGAGATTGATTAGTGTCTCTAGAGTGGGAGGCCCATCTAACTCAATCATCTTCTTTTGGGGCGACTGGTCAAGAGTATCTTGACTTTGACCTCTTCTGGTCCCATTGATACTGCCTTGTCTCCAGTCAGGCGAAATGGGAACCCTTGAGAACTAATATCCTGGTTCTTGAGTCTTAAGCCGGTCGCGGCTGGTGTTAAGCAACACAGAACTTTGCTTATCAAGTAATCTTGGGCAAACCGCAGTGCACAGAGTAGCGCCTGCTGCACTAGGGAACAAGCCTCCGCACGGTTAGCCCTGGGAGGTTGCGAGGCTCTGGCACTTGGAGGTAGACATAAAGAATCTGAGACATACATTTGCAGCAGACGACCTTTCGCAGGGGGTAATATGCTTGCTTGGAAGAACCAGGCGAGACAGCTGTTAAAACCAATGTCAGACCCTATAGGTTTGCGGATGCAGGAAAGCCTTTGGCTGGGCCTTGTTGCCACCCTAAGGATAGGGAAAATGAGTATGCAGACCTGAATTATAAACTGTACTTGCTATATGCATATACAGCGAAAATTAATAACCCGCCCTGGTCAGGGTTCAAGTGACCAGCTCACAGGACAGTCGAATGTGGTCTTTGCAGCTGAGGACTCCTCCTTAGCAGTTTCTATAAGGCAAGTGGAAGCACTCCCTACTGTTGACGCTTGCTCTGGGAAATCACTGGACTCTTATATGAGACTGCAAAGTGAAATTACCAAGCTCGTGAAAGCGGCAAGGGTGGCAGCTTACGCGAACCCCAAACCTGTTCTGGACATTGCTCACGGAGCGAATGGTGGCGGAAAGAATTCAACTGAGCCTGATGGCAGCTCCCGTTGTCTCTCTGCAGCTGCTAAGCGGAGAACAAATCTGAATCACCGGACGGCTCAGGAGGAGCTGGAAAACCTAGAAATCGGTGTTCAGCACGTAGTTAAGCGTCCACTAAGTTTCAAAGAAGGGTTGTTAAGCATGGTTTCTTTCTCTTAACTTGACTTTGCCATCAAACGTAAAATGGTTGATTTTGACCGGCTGCTTGACTACTCTGGCTGTCAAACTCGCTTCAATGATTTGTGTATACAATTTGGAGGTTTTGATCGCCTAAATGTCTCCCAGTGCGTATGGAAATGGTGTTTTTTAGATGAAAACTGTCGATTTAGTCAATGTTGTCAGCTGGCTGCACTTGTAAAATTGACTTTGGATTCAGTTTAAATGGATTTTGTGCAAGGTTTTTGAAGAATTTGGTCCAGTACATCATTCTTATTTTTTATAGCACATAGGTGGAATAGACATGTGGAACTTTTGAAAATAGTTTTCAAAAATAAATACAGCAAATTTTAAATCTTTTCAATGCCATATGTAAATTTAGTGTGAGCATCACTTTTTATTCGTGCCACCCAGGCATCCGATGTACATGTAGAAATTCCAGATATGAATAATCAGACGGTGAAGATATCTTAAAACGTGGCTTACCAGGAAGCAAGCAGACCATACCAGTACAGTGTACATCCAAACCGGTAAAAACAAGAACACTAGCCCTGGAATGTCACCTTCGATCTCGCGCTGCTGCGGTTGCGCCGTGCATGCGTGGAATTTGCGTGCATTCGTTTGTAGGTCCGGAGTTGGTTATTGCTATGGACTTCACTAAAACTTTTTGCAACTCCGCCGTTTTTAAACCGAACTGCATAAAAGACATATCGACAGAAAGCCCTTTACCAGTTCTCGATGGTGTATGATAATACCTCTAACAAAAGATTTTTATAACAAATTTTCATTTCGCATACCTAAAAGGTTTAAAAATGTTTTACTGCGAAAACTGAAGGAATGTACTAGTAGCACAAAAAGGAAATGAACGATTGAGTCGTTGGATACGATTTCATTCTTCAGTAAAAATTCAGGATGCAGTGACATGTACAAAAAGGTGATAAACGAATCATTCCTACTATCTATCCGGAAATTGCAGATAAACGTTTTCTCATGGATAGTAATAGGCAAACATCTATTATGAAGTGCAGTGTGGAAAGCTCGTTATAATGGTTGCACAGTAAGACTTGCCCTAGGAGTTTAGAAATAAAGCCAGTTTTTCTTAGAGTAAAAAGTATCGATCCTGATACATGTAGTGTCACCGTAAACAAGAAACATTGGAACATATTTTAAGATTGTAACGCACAATATAAACGTCAACGTGGCAACTCGCAATCCCGACTTAGAAGAGTGCTTATTCGACGAAGACTTCACAGGTCGATTGTTAGGCTTCACAGGAATACACCGATCAAGAAATTATAGAGAGGCTGCGTGAACGTGCACAGACAACGGAACATACGAATAGTTCCGAAAACCATTTGAACTTGTCATGGTGTCAGTGGGCTAACTGCACGATAATAGAACGACTGACGCTTGCGTTTGCCTCCACGAAATTCCGCAAGTGACACGAATTTTTGGAGAAGCGCAGGTGTGTCTAACGGACCATCCTGATTTTGCATCGCATCTAAAAAGGTGTGCTTACGACGTATTTTTATGGCTGGAAAAAGAAGTTGCGACTACATCCCGCCTACACTTAGAGGACCAAACAGAAGACTAATTAACGAACCAGTCAGTCATCAAACAAGTTATATAAAACGTTATGTTCTCACGCCTTGTTTTTAATTGTAATTGTTTATGTTTTCATGACCAACTACAATTCTCCATAATTAAAAACTGATCAACAACCGATTCGACGAAGTGCAGGCCACTGGCAGACACTGAGAATTTTCACGGTCTCATACTTGGTCTTAGCGGTGTACTTTTCAATCTTTACTACCACGAGCCACTTCGATCCAAAGCATCATGGTCTCTCGAGGAAATCGAAAAAACGATATACCCGTTTTCCTCGCAGCTTCACATTTCGCACAAACGGACACAATGCATCACACCATAGCGACATTCACTGTGCCGAGGATCACTGACTTCGCCGCGTCGTTTCTCACCTTCCCCAAAGGTTAACGCGACACCTCTAAGCGAGCTGAAGCGGATATAGACCGATAAGACGGTAAAATGACTAATTAGATCGGGTGGCATTCTCATAACGGCCTAGACGCCATTGTTTTCTCAAAAGTTCAAATTGTCTTCCTTAACTGCATTTAAGATACTCAATTCTGTTTTGAGGGTTTCAAGACACATTGACCGTAGTCATGCTATGAATTATCTGCCTTACATGCATTTATACGCAGATTATCTTACAAAAAAAGATGTACAGATCTTGATTTTTGCAGTCAGGTGACAATGCACACATCCTGAATGGAACAAACCTTTTGAAGTTTGTTAACTTTCCTTCTTTGCCGTCCTTTGAACAACAAAAATAACATGCAGAGAGTGTGCTAAAAAGCATGGAAAACGACCTCTTTACATATATATCAATTATTTTCTTAAGTCGTAGAGGGGACCCCCAGCGCCCGATCTCCCCGCTTCTGCGATTCAAGCCACAGAAACGCGCTTAGCACGACTCGATCATTTTCACCAATTTGGACCCCTCTAGATGAGTCCCTAGACCTCGGGCAATATTGTTCTTCCTCGGTCCATATGACCTGATTCCTGATATTGCCCTTGGTAACGGTCTATATTTTTATAGTAATCAAGACTATGTAGAGTGGACTACCTACATTCACTGGGACAGTACACTTGACACGTCTTTTCATCGGTTCTACTTCCTACGCATCCCTCGCCGCCTCCGTAGGGTTGCCCGCACTGTCGCTCCCGCATCATGACTCCCGCTTCCCCGCAACTTACAGAGCACTTAGAATCCTGCCACTCGCCCCAGGCATCCTCTGAAGAAGACAGTTGCGTCATCAGGCGCCACATTATCGAGTTAGAGCCTAAAAGAACAAATCTCTCTTTCTCTCAATTTGATCTTTCATGTGAGCAACCAAAAGTTAGAAAAAATGTCAAAGCATTTTTCCACGCTTGCTATTTCTTTACTGTCACTTAAGGGGCGTTATAGTTTTTTACTAGCGAAGAGCTGTTATTTGGAAATATTGTTGAATGTGCTTTTTAAGTGCCACTGACCATACTGCAAGAGCTATAAAGCAATAAAATTCGCCAAATCTCGCTGTTGTCTGCCAGACATTTTTTTTGAAAGCAAGACCGGTGACTTGGTTGAATACGATTAAGATATCTAAAGCTGAGGTTCTAGCGCAGACAGCATGGAGTTAAGTTGCAATGCGAGGTATTTAGACACGATTGCTAGCTGTGTTTGATTTCAGAAAATTTAAAGTTTTTATCACCGATAATGACACTATCACTGGCACTGTCGCATGTGACGGAATATGTGTTTCTAAGATTAATCCCACAGGCACGCACAAGTATTCACACACAATTACACGCGCGCACGCGCGTTTCGAGATTGGTCGTCATATTTGAGAGTTATTATTTAGGAAGATTTCCAAATGGAATGATACTCTAAATTTCAGAAACCGTGAATGAGAAAAGTTTGATAGCAAATGGTCTTATACTTCCGTCGAAATGAACTAACAGGTAACTGTGATTATTGTCACAACACTCAAAGAGTTAGATAGCTATACGCAGGAAGAGGTACATACATGTACAAGCAATACATATCGCCTTGATCAGCGTCCCGCTCAAGAGACGTCTAAAACAGTAAACAGAACGCTGTTTGTTTGTTAAAAGGATACCAAACTCTGTTTTATGATTTCATCCAACTCTCGTTCTGTCACATGATAATGTATCATTGTCGTCAATCTTCTAAGTTAAAGACAAGAATCTACTAAAAACTCACAATCCCCATGTCATAGATTGCACATTATGATCATTAGTGGGTGGCCTTTTCGCTGAGTTGCCCTGTAACTCGATAAAAGCGTAGGCTACGCTTGCCCGCTGAGCAGACTTTGGAAGAAGTTTTCAAATTTTCCTCCAAACTTTGGAGGGTTGTCAAGGGTTACGGAGCATCATTTTGTTTCAGAAACCAGGATGGGAAAGTTGTTTTTAGTATCTGTTAATAAACCACAACCGGATTTGTACCCTTTTAATATTTGATGGAAAAAGTCGTTTGCTCGTTGCGCCTACCTCGGCTCTGTTTTATAAAATGCGACTTTAGGCGAATTCAGAAACGTCGCCTATAAATTTTAAATTTATAATTACAAAACTTAATTTGATGTGTCATCAGGAAAATGTGAAGGCTCTGTAGTTACTAGTTATTGAATAATTTGTATTTAGATTAATGCTACACTGGGATAAGCTAACAACTTAAGGCAGAGTTATTTCGTAACAACAGGAGCGAGAAAATGAGGTAAGCCTAGTCACTTTTCAGGATAAGGGCTGGGGGGGGGGTGTGGCACGGATATACATGTACATGTATACGATAAACATAGTGGCAATAATTATACTGGAGTAAGGAGGAATTAAGCCGATTAAAGACTCCCCTTTGTGTATGCTTGGTTTTACCTGCGCAAGTCCTGATACCACAGTCCTTTAGTTGATGAGACGCGACTGCGCAAACAACAAAAATACCATCTATATTTGGCATCAGGGCATTGGGTTTAGTTCCTTGCACTTTCCTGCAGCTGTTGCCGTCATCTTTGTGGAAAGGATATCCGCTTTCTGTCCAACTCATACAGCTACGCGTGGTCTTGCCGTCGACTACTTTATTCCAGTCACCCGTGTATGTTCCAGACTTCGGTATGCAGTTAACGTTTGGCTCTGTCAAAAGAGTGCACGCCCATGTCTTATTATGCATAACTGATTGCGTAGTGAAATCGACACTCGGCAAGTTCACCGAATGTCTAAGGGGCCGAAACATTAGAGCGTACAGGACGAACCTGTTTAGTTTCATCTGAAAAAACTTGCATGGAGATTCTCAAATAACAATGATAATTTCGTGCACATGGTCAGACGCCAATGTAATTGAAACTCGGAGACACTGAATGGAGACAAACTTGTCACAAACTCCAGTTGTTCCCTTTAGATTATTTTAGGACTCTCGTTCTTTGGGCAAGGCCCCATAAAAAGCACCGATTCAAGGCACCCTCTGTGCCACTTCTGCTTCCACAGCTTGATCTCCTAAACCCTTTGCAACTCGTGTGAAACGTGACACTTATGGTCCTAGGAATGCATCAACAGCTTAAGGAGAGCTCTTTCTGATAGATGCGACTACCAATGTATATCGTTGGGGCAGTTTTAATTTTTGATTTTGCTTCTGTACATTTGGAAGTTAGAGGGATGGGTATACGACCCCTCTCCGTCTGCGGACAGGTTTTATACATTCTACCCAATCGGTGGACGTTTTGATAGTTTACAAAAATGCCCCTACAAGTGTACGTTTGCATTGCAGTTGCTATGAGTTCTTCAATGCTCTTGTTACTATGTTTGGTCAATGTCGAAAGAAATATATATTTACAGTGTTTTCCACTGAGGACATAATCATGCGTGTGGATCAGCCTTAATTTGGGAGAGACCTCCCTTGGACTATACCAGATTTAAAAAATACATTAAGGTTGTCTTTTGAACAAAGGCAGGCCACTTCTTGCAAAATACGTTGCACATGCTTGTTCTGTTATGTACATTTGTGGGATAAAATAATCCTGTGTGTTTGACCTTGCAAGTATCAAACTACACCTATCATTCAGACTGATATAAGAATCGAGTATTTTCATCAAGAAATTCATGAGTTATACTTGCATGTAATTAGAACTTACTTGTTCGTTTAAAGGAGGCACTCCACACAGCTACCTTGTGGACTGGGGAAGTGGTGTTAGAAAAGTGTAGTAGCAAAAGTAAAGTGATTATAATCACATGGAACCGGAAATGGCATACAATGCCATTGAATCACACTTAACTCCCACTAAAAGAAATTGTGACATATCTGGTAGTTTAATTCCACCATCAGTCAGCCTTGGCGACGTGTTACAATGTGCTGGATAAAGCATGGTCGCCCCCCCCAGTCCCCCTGTGGTGCACTGCCCATAGACCAAAGGCGGCGCAGCACTGAAAAAGAAGGGGGGAGGCAATTTCCCCCCAGCCCCCTACGGTGTGCCGCCCAACTTAGTCAGTACAAAAAGCGGCATTACCAACAAACCCTGGGCATACGCAAATCATTCGAAAAGTTGGAAACAATGAGGACAAGATTGAATGTTTGCAAACTCATGAACATTTTGCAAAACTTTCGTCGATGGACAAGTACTGCCAGTAACTTCAGCAAATGTACTGTATGTGAAATTTTCAATGCCTCGTGTACACGCCAAGAACATCTATTGGACCTCACTCGGCAAACATCAGACCCGATTGATTTTGAAGAGAGAAAATTAGATCAAAGTTCAGTTTTTGTCTTGCGATTTGTTGCCACAGGTTTATTTCCGCTTACTAATAGTACTGGTTCACGCTGGCCCAGATTAATAATTTACACTTGTGATTGTTAGATTGATTTCACCAAGCAAAGCAGCGTAGCAGTTGTAAAGAATTCTATTGGGCGGAGAAGTTTGTAGGACGTGTTGGGGACACGGTGCCTACTCTCCTTCACCTGGCTAAGCTAACTGCTTTATTAGAAAGCTCATAATCATTGCTGGTCGTAGTGAGTACACTGGGTGGTGAGTCTTGTTCAACATGACTATAGTTGAGAATATCTAATTAGTTTTACCAAGGAGTGTAGTAGTATAGGAGAGTTCACTTGTGAGTTCGCTGTTACCGCTACTACTAGCGCCGCCAAGTGGTGAACAAGCTACGGTCAACCAGGAAGCGCCAAAGCAATGGGGACGGACGCATTTTGCAGTGCGATAAATTGCATGAATTGATCCTTGAAAACCCCACACGGGTCATTTTGTAGGTTTCCTAAGGATCCAGAAAGGTAAGGATTATCTGTTATTCAATAATATGATACATTGTCTTTCATTTTGTGTGTTCTGTTCACGGTTGTTAGACAAGTCGATCGCAGTCCCGGTGCCCGGCACTGTCTGCAGTGTAGGCTAGACCTACTGGGCAGCCGGCGGAAGACGACTATGATTAACGTACGATGTGATCGTCAGCTTTTTGGATACTTGCAGTCCATGTATTCCAAATCAAAATGTCACTCTAACGATCGCAGGGATAATTTTAGGAAAACATTCCCATGGCCATGGGTGAATATGAATCGTGGTGACACGGCCATGGCACAATCACAGCCACAGGCCACAGGGCCTTTTAAGTCTTTCATTAGTCAAGTCAGAGAATCTGTGGGTCTCGGTGAAAAGTTGTGCAGCCCTTAAAATATCCGTGGATCGACATTTGAGTCCTAGTTTTTTTAGTTGACACCAAGACGCTTTTGTCTCTATCACAATCACAGTACGACAGGACTTCTGTAGTGTAGTTTAGTGTAGGCTACCAGTCTCTGTGAACCTGGTGAGTATGAGGTTTGTTCCTGAGTCTCTCATTGATTTCTGTTCAGGTGCAAGCACTGGGAGCCGACCTAATGAATAGAGTGCATCCTACTTGTCCAAGAACTGCAGCTTATGCTCTCATCACTTCGAGGAGTCCATGTTGATGAATGAAGAACAAGCTGGTATTGAATGCAGTGCCCGAGCAGTATTTGATGTCCCCAGTCCACCAAAAATGAAGACGTCAAAAAGTTCTACGGAAATTATGTTACAGCTGTGGAATAGGCTTTTTGCATTTCTGATTATCGTCTCACAAAGCAAGTACTGGAACATCACGTGTAGAAAGGACAATTAGTCAAAATCTGGTTTTCGTATTTTACTAAGGTTGATCAGATTGAAACATTTTATGAATGGTTAGCCTGTGATTTGAAGAGAGCCAAAGTGAAACTGATGGGTCTTTTAGAGTCTGAATGGTGGGCTGACATTTTGTTAAACCCAAGCTATCCATATCATTTTGCTTCTCAATGACACTGAAACACCTCTGTGAGTAAATTAGTTATCAGCTTCAACGCATTTCGTTGGCAAAAAGAGCTGTTGTTTACTAGTGAATAGAGAGTGAGAAGGTTGGTTAGATTTTCTTGTTGTATTGGTGTATGTGTTGCCTATTTTGTACGTTTTTGGAGATTGTGATTAATTTAAGCTCCAGTTGTGGCTAAGTAACAAATATGATCTTGTGGTCTAGCTTTAGCTTACCTGAAATATTTACTGTTATTGATAATATGAACAGTGGGTATAGAAAATAAAAATTTTAGTTTTATCATCCATTAAAAGTCTTTTTAATTCAGTTTTGTATGAAGTTGTGTGGCTAGTGAATATTTTGATTGCTGTTCAGCACCTCTTAACTTTTTTGTCATGACATTTTGAGCTTGGACTGGTTATGGTGGGGATATACTCAATGTGGGGGGGGGCTCGAATTCCCGACGATGTAGACCTTTTGCTAACAAGTGAGTGGGCGGACTAAAAAAAAAAAAACGGGGACCACCACTGTGAATTGCGCGTTTCCGTTTCTTTAGTGGACTTTTGTCCCATTTTCTCGGACTTTTTGTCTCGTTCAAGCCCCCCGAGCCCCCTGGGTGCGCGCGTGGGAGAGTGCAATCGAGTTTACCCTATGCTGGAATGTCTAAGAAATAATGGGATGTTCTAAAATTATATTACGATTTTGTGGTAGTGATGAATTGCTTTCTTCTTCTTACATGTGTAACACCCACTACACCAAACAATTATTCACATTGTTAGTATCCTGGTGCATTGAATAAGGAACACATGCGAAATTGGGTGGAGGTGAAACCAGCAGTGAGCTGGGAGCAACATGTTTGTCAATGGTCAGGGGAGCAACCAAAATTTATGACAATGGGAATGGCTCAACACCCATGTGGCATACCCCATTGGTTTTTACCTGTTTAGCACTCCTCCCATGTAACCCCCCTGGGAGATGGTCAACACCCATTTGGCGCCCACATGGTTTTTGCCTTGTACCCCCTTAGCTGTCACCTGTGGGGAATTACCCTCTGAACCCCCAGGAGCAAACATTCAAATTTTATTGTCCATGGAGGTATGAACTGTTATAAGGAAAGATAATTTGCCTTGTTAAGAACTCAAACATGAAACAAAACCGTGATAGATTTTGAAGGGAGCTTCAAAAGAATAAAAACAAATACACTTTAATATTGATTAAAATACACATTTTCATTCTCATTCGATTATAAGTGGATGTTAGTTTACGTATTCTAACCATTTTCAATCACACAGTAATTTTATTGCACGTTGAACGTCATTAAAGTATGAATTCATCAGTGTTTATATTGTTCGGACTGCGCTCCTAAGTAAGTATTGATTATTCACCGCTTGGAGCGCTAGTGTTTCGACCGGTAACCATTGCGGCGAATGGTAAAATGGCGGAGTGAACTCTCCTATACTCGTACACTCCTTGGTTTTACTTTATTCTTTCCAGTTATGAGAGTACTGAGCACCTATACATGCCCATGCAAATTGATCTCTCTTACTCCATTAAGTTTTAAAATAACGAATAGGGGTCCTAAACTGAATCTTATTCAGTTATTGATTGCCACTTTTGCTCTGTATTTCCATATTAGACTATGCAGGTCAGGAGAAAACAGTCACTTGCACCCTGCATGGTCTAAGCACATTACTCGAACCAACAACCTCAGAACATTAGCCAACCTAATGTAAGCCTGGATTTTCGTCAATATTAATGCTACATTATAAACCTCTTATGTTGCTGTCAGGTTAGCATGATCCTATCTCAGCTATAATTTTTACCTACGGGTAAATCAAAGTTGTTTTAAGCGCAAAGGTATGACAAATTGGCTTAAAGCACATTCTTAAATATTGTGATTGTTTCAGGTAAAACGAGTCAAATTGTAGTGTTCAAACCCTTCTTCGTCAAATGTACTTTCAGAACGAACGGTTTAGACGAACCCCTATAAAACTTCGGGGGGGGGGGTCCCAAACTGGTCATGAACGTAGATTCCCTGAAGAAACCTTGATGTATTGTTCCATTTAATTTCCTTAATATCTCACGAAGTGACATTTCACATTTTGCAATCCTAAGCAGAGAAAGTTTCCACTACGTTTCGCTTTGAGTATTTAAACTTGCCTCGTTTAAAGCAGGTTCAATTTGTATTCAGAAATTCATCCAGGATTTCGAATATAAGGTGTCCAAATTGGGGTTCCCAATATTTCAGGGTGTCCGTTATTCCAACGACGCATTGCCCCCACTACGTTCACCAGCAACGCTCCCACACAGTGACTTTTACACAAAAGTACGTAGGCCATAGTGTTTTCATCTGAGTTTTCAAAATAACCCCCTGTAGCGAGTTTTTTTCCTTAAAATGCTTAGACCTAAACTTTTACGTCTAAATATACGAAAACAGCCAAGTAACTTAGCACACCGATGTTAGAAACATTATTTGAACGACGAGTCCACTTCGCAGTTGATGTGCGGTTCATATTTTGACAACTGGTGTCACTGCTGTTCTATATTGAAACAATAAAATGCACATTGAAAAGCATGAAACAGTATTCAGTTTCAGTTCTTTATAAATATTAGTTTTGTGTAAGCCCTACTTCAAACATAGTTGCACGTTTCACTCTAATTTATAAGTGCTTTGGATGATGTCCGAAGAACATTTGTAAAGTAACAAATTTGCACGTGAAACATTTCAACAGGCTTACGACTGTAGTATTACTGCAATCTAACTGGTTGGTGGCGGAAATTCCGTATATCATTTTTGCGTGGGAAGCAATCACGGTTTCCAAAGACCTTATTTTGATTGCCCTGAAACAATTTATTATTATGCCCGTAATACCGTATTCCAGGTTTGGCTATTCAAACTCATAGGCGTATTAAATCAAATCTTCTCAGCCAGGACCACAAACCTTCTGTTACGCTGTGTTTACTTATAAATGACCAAGAACAGGCTTCACAAAGAACTACTGCCACTGCATATGCATCTCAAAAGGTCTGTTGTGTGCGCACAGCACACCCATTATTTACAACCATCAACACCCATGACTTAGATGTACAACCATCAGCATAATTGTAAGCCAGTATTTTACCTGGTTACTCCTTCCAAGTCCATTATGGAACCTACATTTAAACCCCCTCGTCTCCCCTAAATTGGCCTTTCTATTATTTTATCTGTCGATTCAAGGTCACGGGTTCAGATTTACAGGTCTGTGTTTTCAGTATAGAGGCCTCAGAATGAACTTTAAAACCCCAGAAGACCCAGATGTTAAAAAATCTACCTTGTTTTGTAGAATGTTACAATTTATCAACAGTCGGGGCTGGTAGTAGAGAATGTCCCACGTTTATCTTGATATCTATTGGTGAAAATTACTACAAAACAGCGTCAGACGAAATACCTTTTATTACAATTGCTCTAATTATCAACAGAAACTCTTCCAACTCTCCTTCTGTTCAATTTCCGATACTAAGTTTGTTAAACCAGTAATATATACTTGTAAAGTTTAGTAGTTCCCATACAATTTCTGTAATGAAGTCAACACCATGTGTCCAAAGATCTCTTTGGTAGCCTGTATTGGCCAGTGATTCGCCCTGCTGTATCTAAACATCACACAATTTAGTTGTAAAAACTAAAGTTGACACAGAAGGAAATAGTTTTTTTTTTGTGCACGCATTTCCAGTATACCATCAACACAGTACTTGCAACGGCTTCGTTTAGCAACTTTTATGGGTCAGCGAACAACGTCATTGTAGCTAACGTCACGTAGAACAACTGTTTTTCTTGCCATCTTTGCTAGTGCAGGTTTTGGCGACTTCACCTTATCTAATGATGGCCGGCCTCACTTGGGAGCTTTGCACACTGATGTCACAATCTTGGCCTGAAAATGCTCAGCTTCATGAGATCACCTTTGGGCTTTGGACTACTGCGCTTTTGTTAAAAGCATTTAGCATTAACCTGGAATTAACCCTACCTAGGCTCAGACAGAAGACTAAGCGCAAGTGTTGGCATGGTGATCACAGAGCCCAGTGTTGCAATTACGCAACATAGCTTTTCAGGACAAGCACACTCAGATAAAAAACATTATTCACGATAAGGTTTTACATCAGAAAATAACAAATGCCAAAGAATCTTACATTGGTCAAACAGTATGCAGCCTTTCCCGTCGGTTATCTATGGATCTTCAAAATGGCGCAAAACAAAATTATTTTCTGGAATGTCACGAACGTAAAATCGCCCATCCAGAAAATAAGGAAAACATATCAATTCGGTACAACGACGAAAGTAAATTAAAACAAAAATAAAACGAAATAACGCGGTTGGAGAAGTCGGCGGTCTATTTAGGGTTGACTTCTCAAAGAACTATCCAATCTTATGCAGCCAGTGTTGCTGATGTTACTACAGTTGTCACAACTTCACATTTCTGTACAGTTTTACTCAGCATTGCAGCACACACAAACTCAGTTTCCCTGCACACACGTTCTTTTTGCACTTGCAGCATACATCATTTAGTACTGTCAATGGAGTTGTGGGCATTGCCATCCATTTTAACTGTAAAGCTCCACCGCCAAGGAACCAAATAGGGCTGATTATAGAGGGCACAGTACTGCACACTAGTGTTGGCACGCGTGCAATGAAGGGTAAAACACTGAGTCCTTGTTTAGAGGCAGGTGGGATTTAGGCAAATGTTCGATTCAAAACATGTCCTAAAGGGCTGTGTTCATTAGTGCGTCAGCAAGTGAATTATTGAATACTAGCCTCCGTTCACTGTCGTCTCCCTTATTTGCGCACAACTGCAACAGTGAGTAGCTTCAGAAGTAATTTCTTAAGATTGCTTGTCCAAATAACTTCAAGCACACTAGCTTTCTGAAGAGCAACTTCGCAATTTTTGAAGTTGAGTTGTGGTATGGTTAATATCCACACAGTGATGGTATTAGTAAAAATTTGTCATGGCAAACTTGCATAGTACGGTCTACAAGATTATTCGTAAACAAGCTTACAACATCGAAGCCAACCATATACACTGTACATGTATGAACCTTTCAGCATACTAGCCTTCATGTCATTGACGAACTCAATTGAGGCTCTATGACAATAGTTGGAATGGCAAATACGAGTCAATATCGTAAGTAAAACTTATCAAGGCTGTAAGTGTAAGATCAAATACCGGATAATATGGTATTAAGGGAATACTGGGCTTATGTGTTTTTGATAAGACGTGTACTTTAGCAGGTTGTGAACCGGTAGGGAAAATAAAATTGTAAAAATCCTGATCAATGGCATTGTTTCGAGTTGTAAACATAAGACTGTAGTCGGAATTTACGTTTAATAGTGGGATCATGACTCGGTTTACTCATTCTGGTCAGAAACAATGTCATTCATTCAGTCGCAGCAGTTAATATTTTAAACCACGTCTCCTTGCTTATCAGGCTTTTCGCAATCTCCAACAACATGGACATATAGACTAAACTTGTATGAGACAGTAGATATCGTCAGATGGTGGAGGTTCAAAAGTTTTTATAACTTCCTGAGTACCGGAAGATTAGAAGTCTTTCACTCACGAAGAATCCCATGCCGGAGGATCTTTTGAGTCTTAATCAAGTACTTACTGCAACGGGCTCAACAATGTGACCTAATCAGGCGTGGTGAACCGCTGAGGGCACCAGGAACCATGTCTACTGATTAACGGGGCAACCAAACCAGTATTAGTGAGGTAAAATTGTTTAAAATAAGTGCCGAAAACGCAGTTTAAAATGTTTATAGTGACAAAAATTGCGACTTCTTCAACAATGTTACAGACTGGGCCAAGCTGATGAAGTGATAAACAATTCATAATCACGGATAGTACTGTGGACATTTCCCGAAGTTAAAAAATGCAATACGACTGATTACAAACGACAACGACCGGATCGAAAAGGACTATGGCTGTGAACACCGAGTTAGCATCAAGAACTTGTGTGCGCGGAAAGATTCTGATCAAGAATGAAAGAATGTTGAGGATCCACCAATGCAAAATGAAGCGTTTACGTCAGGCTGTAAAGCAACGCTTCGGCGCAATGTCCAGTGATACGGGGGAGGAATTGAGTCAGATTTCACAATACAGTGCCGAAGACCTCTCAACAACGCAACAGACGGAGGCACTAGAAGTAGAAGATGACGTATTCCAGAATCAAGTCCAGGCCAGTTCAGCAGGGCCACCAGATACTGCGAAGAAAGATCGTATCGAGTGTACATCAGCAGTATATAAGAAGTCGTGGTCAGTTTTAGACGATGGCCTGGATTAAATCTTACAGTACAGCCACTGAATTTTTAGACTTTGTCCTGTCTACCTTACGCCTGGCCAGACCGGAGAGCAACCGGAACACAGGCGTGACAGAAATCAGTCACGGTCGCCTCACGCCTTCTCTCCGGGCAGTCCTCACGCTCACCTCCGGTTTAGTTAACGCCTTCCTCACGCCTCGTTCACGCTTTCTTCGCGCCTCCGTCACGCTTACCTCACGCTTTCTTCACGCCTTTGGTAGCTGTGGTAACCATGGTAAGGCACCGGGCTAATCAGTAAAAATACATGTAACGTCTTGATCTATTTAGTCACCATATCCGGCAGGATGACAGACACATGATCACGAATAAGTTTATCGATGCATCATCACAGAAAGGTGGGCTAGTGTTTTTTCTGGATGCCGAGTAGATCATAGTCTCGTGATAAGTGAATTCATGCAGCGTGCTAAGAAGGGCAAGAAGAAACTGTCAATGGTGTGGCTTGATATGGAAAATGCGTGCGGTTCTGCAGAACATATGTTAGTTTATCGTGTCATGGACAGCTACCACATTCCAGGGAAAGTCATACTACAGCTCCTGCCTTATGCGTTACACGATCGTCAACGTCAATACTGAGTGGCAGCACCTAGGGAAAGGAATTATGACGGATTGTACCGTTTCAGTCATCCTGTTTGTTATGAAAATGAACGTCTTGTTGAAGAGAGCTCAGTCTGAGTGGAAAGGTCCCAAGCTGGACGACGTCAGACAGACATCTTGTAGAGCATTTGTCGTTGACTTTACGATAGTGACAGAGCCGCGAGTGGGAGCCAGGACAATTATCCGTCGCCCAGAAAGAGCGCACCCAATGGGCTCGTATGACTTTCAGAGAAATCCAGATCACTTATTATCTGTACCGCAAGTCGACGAAACTTGTCCTACCATCTGTGGTAGAGGAGTGCAATGCCACCAAAGTGTGATCCAGCATCACTCTCCGGAGTACATCTGACCAGACCATCAGTAGATGCAGCACCCAGTCAGGTACCGACAGATAGTGGTCCACCACGTCAACAATCAGCGAAGCAGAGAGTCGGCTGCGGTACAAGCAATTAATGGGCGCAGCTTGCCAGGGTCGACAAGGACTGGGCCACAAAACCAACAAGGAAGAGACCTAAAGATCCGGACAAAGTTAGATTGCCAGATTATGAAGAAAGGCTTGACATACCCGAGCACTCCAAATGGGTCAGCAGGAGGCATGGACAGTGTGGGACAAGGTTTTGCAAAGGCAAACCAAGTGGATTTGTGGAACATGTCTCCCCTGAAATCAAAGTTCTTTATCAGGTATTTATGATGTGCTGCCTCCACCCAGCATCCTTGCTACTTGGTGCTTTACTGACAATCGAGCTGTATCCTGTGTGGTGGCAGATGTACTTTAGAGCACCTTCTATCATCTTGCAGCGCATCTTTGGCCTTAAGAGAGGTACGCATGCCTACACAACTAGGTACTGAAAGTTTTCGCAAGGATGATGGTTGAAGAAATCATGAACAAACCAAAGTCGAAAAACCACTGTAGCAAATTCATCAGCCTCAGAAGAAGTACAGATGAGGAAAGCACGGAAAAGACCTGAGCGCAGACAGGCATTCTGAACACAGCCAACGACTGGAAAGTTGTGGCTGATGTTGTCGGTCACCGGACATCCTTCCCACAGCACATCATCCAGACTACCCAGCGCCCTGATTTGGTCGTTTACCCGGACAGTGCCCAACAGGTCATCTTCATCGAGCTCAACATTTCGTGGGATAGTAACATTGATTAGACACATGAGCGGAAAAACTTAAAGTATGTACACGTGAAGAACGACAGCCACGCGAACGGATGGAGATGTCGGGGTTTTTCAGTGGAGGTTGGTTGCCGGGGTTTTCCGGATAGCTCGGTCACTACCATGTCCAGCTCTCTACGCGTCTCAATTTCAGAAAAGAAGGTTCTCCTACGCAATGTGGCGACCGAAGCTGAAGAGGCATCTTTTTGGATTTGGTTGAAGAACCAGCAGCAAATCCATCAAGAACTGTCAGACAGAGCCTAATCAACTCTATTTTGTTGCCTACTTGAGATGGTCTTTGTTAACGGACGAAGCCATTAAGGACAGCAGGGGACCAACTGAAGATTACGGTTGAGCTCAGTACCGAAATGAAACCTGGACTTGCTCGTCTCCCATAGATGTGAATGTCAAGTGTTTGGTTATATGTTTTCCGTGGGTTATCATCCAATATGATAAAGTTCAGTAAGTCAACGTCATCTACCCACACCGCTAGACTTCAACAGGTCAAAGTCTGGGGTGTTCTTGATGACCAAAGCGCCACCGCTTATCTGGGCGTGGGTGCAGCGAAACAAAAATAGTGAGTTTCGGCTACATGTTAAACGCAAACGCGATTGTGTGAGGTTGGCATTCTTTACTTACTGCGTCATAGTGTTGACATATTTTTCTGAGTTCAGTCTTGTCACACGGACCTTACCAATGTGAAGACAATTGATCTCGCTTTAGAACACAATATGATTTTGAATTGCCGATTTATCGTAAAAGATCGTCAAATTGTTGCTATTTTTAATATTTGTCAGGCCCGTAGCCAGTATTGTGCGAGGGGTTGTTCGAATTTCTAAAATGGAGGATCTTACGATGGTATTTTGGAATGAACGTCTGAAGCTTTTCCAATAGTTTCTCACTAAACTCGGCAGAAGGGAAATCTGTATACACGATGACTCGTGATCCATTTTACTAAGATAAGACGGAATTCGTAATCCATGAGGACGCCATTGCGGTTACTTGCAAAACAAGGGTCCCAACTTCGGATGTAATGTGGTACAAACGAGAACTTTCTGAATTACTTAGCAATACCCTTTGCCAAAGGTTCAAAGCAGTTGTGCTTAAATGAGTAGCTATACCTCCATTTCGTACTAAGACGGATATATTTTATCGAATATTGACGAAATACATGAAATTGCAGACTCAGGTGTGGACGTTGGTTTCCGTAGCTCCAAACTAAAATATCCCATCGCCCCAGTTGTTGAACCTGTTTGACAAAGCGTTGTTTTAGTTTCAAGAATTACAATTAATAGAGAGGTAATTTGCACCCAATGTAACAAATATTTATAAAAAACTATTCAAGTTTTGCACCCACACCTTTTAAATCTTTACTAAATGGACCCAAATACCATATTTTATGCATGTCAGTTCAACTTCATTACCAGCCATTCAGAGTATTTAATATTTCAAAGTTGTGAACCTTGTTTCGGAATAGTGAACATTCGATGCAGTGCACCTTCTGAGCCGCGAACCTTCAGAGTAACGAATCTTCGGAGTAGTGTCATGTAACTTTGGGAATCTCTTCCGTGGAGTTCGATGTTGCTCGTATGAAGTCAACGAAGTTGTGCACCATTGACAGTGATTTATTAGAGATGACTTTTCCTAATTGACTAAAAATAATTATTAAGTCCAGACCTATTTTTCGCGAATAATGGGAAAAGATTCCTTGGGATTTTTTTCGGTGCACGGAAGAACGTAGTTGAATGTCCGGTTTTTGAGCAACGTCGGGGGACTGCCTAGTGAAGTTACGTGCACATACATCATAAAAATGAAAACGCACACATAAGTTTCAAACTACACACATAAATTTCAAACTACACACATAAATTACAAACTACTAACCAATAACAATCAAAACGTTCATTGAATCCGCAACATTTTCGACGATCACTTTCAATTCGACATTTAAACAAGCCTGCTCTGTGAACGCACTATACTGGCAAAAGTACAGTATACCGAAAGAGTAGAAAACAAACCTATTTTGGTTGACAATCACACACTGTCCTTTTTGGGAGCTCTCTCGGTGCAATACATACAAGCGGGTAAAACAGTTACTTCTAACCCACTGTTACCACGCACGTCTAATGCAGTTAGTCGGTGGCTGAGTCTGCCAATAACAGAAAGCGCTCTATAATGGTCTGAACGATCCTGTGATCTAAGCAAACACCACTTGGCGAAGTTGGCTGGTTATGCCCCGATATGATCACGTAAAGCGCTTTCAAAACGAAATTCAAAATTAACAAAACGTTGTTTTTTATTGTAGGTAGTATTACCAGAAATGACTGAAACAATTTTGTTGTCGTTGCTCATCTGTATCTTATCCGTTACGGATATGCTGCTTGGACTGAACCTTGTCCGTGGGAGGGGAGGTACATCGAACCTATCAATCCCCATTCTGACTACGGACCTATGTTTAGGAAGTTTTGTTAACCCGGGGCGGTGTAGCTCACATGTAGTGCACGTGTACTACTCTGTTGAACGTTTGAATTGAACCTTTGTTCTGAGGCCCTCAGGAAAATCTACAGCAATCGGGTGATAATGGCAGTATAGGTATCTCAATTTTTATCAGTACGAAACAGCATTAAGATACCGGGATAGATTTCGGTAGCTTTCTTGCGGCTAGAAAAACGTAGCCAAACCCACGTGTTGTCATTTGAAATACACGGAAATGTGTCACGTAACTTCGCGAAGTGTTGCTTTGTAGCAAGATCCTAGCCTTACCGATCTCTACATTGATGTTCTAAGCAACCCAGTGGAGACAAGTCAGGTAATCACTGACGACAGTTTAAGAATAGCAGCCTGCTTTGAATGGATCGTAGAAAGTTCTAGGATATGGGGCATGAATTTAAATTTTCTGTTTCACTCCAGGACACGCCACCAATCAGCTGTTGAGCAGTTTGGAGGTTGAACTGATCCTTGAGCTAATTGACGTAGCTGTAAGATGATTTTGCACATACTTGCCTGGACACAGTGGGATGTAACAATAGTCCCAGTGAGGAGTATCTAGGTCCTCTACTGCTGTGTAACACCACGGACCATTTGATTTGTCTGGGTTCCTACAGTAATTGGCCTCTAGGTGGAATTCTCTTCGTCTCAAGATATTGTACTTGTGAGTTTTTGGCGTTTGCAATGCCCATTTTTGGCAGAGAACTCCTTTTGCGGTGTGATTTATTGTTCCTCTGTAAGCGTTATTGAACTGGAGCCAATCACTTTCCATCAAGCACGTTTTGTTTGGCACAGGTTTGCCAGAAACTGAAAAAGACAGATGTATGTCACGAAAAATTCTTCGGCGATGTACATCAAATTACATAGTGAATCAGTGATTGAGCTGACGAAAGCGGATTGTAGTCAACTGAAATGTAGAACCAACATGTTTCCTTTTAGGCCTACGTGAGATTAGCACTTGGTTTTGTTGAAATTGACTTTCAATTGAAATCATATCGCTATGTATACACAGCAAAGGCGGAGATGCGTCAGCCGCACAAGTTCATTTTCATGCAATGTGACTGCAGTTTGCAAATTGCAATCATTTTCCATCTTCTTATAGACTTCAGTAAAATGATGTTAATTATATGACTTGGCAATCTTCTTCAAATGTTGCCAAGGAAATGTTCATTTAAAGGCATGTTGAGCCCTACGTGCAGGCAACACTTCCAACCCCGCCTCTTTTCAACCAACTTCCTCGCCGGGTCGCTCCTAATTTCATCGACCACACCCAGCCCAGTTGCAACCCATTTGAGATCCCACAAGGCACGGTTCCAGGGAGTCCAGACACCCAGCCCGACTGCAGAATGTCGTAAGTGATATTTTGTTAAAAAATCTGGATCCCTGTTCGGAAGTTGTAACATTGCAGTATATGGAAAGAAATATAATAGCGTTCTTTGTTGGCACTCTAAGGTCATATCCGTTTTAAAACGTTTTAAAAACACCATGAATCTGCATAAAAAACATTAAAACATACTCTCTGATACATAATTAGAACTGTTCGTAATTATGGGGTCGATCTACTGCCTGTCAATACTTTTTCTTTTATTTTTTATTTTCTCAAAAATTTGCGAAATCAAAACAAGCAAACGTTACCAAAAATGCTGTGTAGTTTGAGCTTTTGGCAGCTCGAGACAAATAGTCAGCTGTTTCCGGTACTGCTTTGAAGAAGAAAAGTTTGCCTTAGCTAGGTAATTTATTCATTTCCTGGACATTTTCCGACGTTATTGCTCTTTGTATGAGCTGAACAGTCTAACATTACGCTTAGACTTAGATGAAACCATTACATGGGTGAACATTACGTACTGTATTCGATACTAATCGTTGTGCTCGAGTCGAGTCTGCAGTGGTAGCCTAGCCCTAGGTCTATCCACAGGCGTGCTCAGCTTCTGATCGTCCCCAATACACTACATATAATACTGCAAAGTATGACACTCCCGACTAGAAATTCCACGGGTGCTTCACTTCAGCCGTCCATACCAAATATAAAACTCAATAAATTTACACAAAACAGAAGTTTAACAAACCATGAAGATTTGTTCTTTCTCCCAATGCCAATCACGGTGTCCTGTTCCGGCGACATCGTAAGAAATTCGCAGTCAAAGAACAAAAATGTTCACAAAAAGCCCCCACACACTTTCATCGTGGGCCGCTCGAGGTCAAGGACGGTACAGAAATTGCCGGTTTGTCGCGTAAAGTCACGATGTCGATAACTCACCGGCAATTTCCGGAGAGAGTCTAATAATTCAGTGGCTGTACTGTAGGAAGTGTTGGTAGACCGAAGCTTTTTGCGAGAAAAGTAAGATCATACAAAACCATGCATAGGAGTGGGAGGCAACAAATTCGATGCCTGATAATCAGTGGAGAAATCTGGTTCTCAAATTGCAAGACCCTGGGAGTGATCACATCATCACAGGACAATATACCATGAAAGGGACTTCATCAAAGGTAACGGGGTATAGCCAAAGGCAGATCAGTAGGAGCATTAATAAAGATTGAGCAGGTTACATCAAAGGTGCTTGGGTATTTCACCTTCCTATTGCCGGTGATATGGTCTCGATTAAGAAAATAAAGGGCTAGGGACAGGGGAATTTGAATATGCTACAAGGCCCTTTATGACTCAGTTTATCAAGAACACAATCCACGAGTTTACAGAAACAGAGGGCCTAAACAGTGCTTCGAAAATCATCGATCAGACTTCTAACATCAGTATTGGCAGGGACTAATCTGAAACTAGTCTGAAAAACAGCTACAACAAGGAAGTTTCAATTTAAGGTAGACTCACATGTTTGCATAGATGTGTATCTTATGGAATGCATTCATCAATGTCATCCATGTACCGGTCAGACTGGCATTTTGTATAATTGTCATGTTTATAAAGGATCATCATAGTGTGCATCACCACTGCACCAGCAATAACAACACGACTCAATCAACAGTGACAACATGATTAGACTACTGTACTATGTGCAGAGGACTAGGCTTAGATGTAGGTGGCAATTGACGTTCGGTCTCTTCACATGCAGGTATGCCAGAAACACTCTTGTTTCTTAGCACAATAGAACCGTTTTTGTGTAATCAAGCCACTCTTTTTGTTTTGTTGTATCAGCAATCACACAAGTTTACATGTAATATGTAACAAAACTGAAAACCTGTAATAAAATACATTTGCTATGTATTACAAAAATAGGC
Source organism: Phoronis australis (assembly GCA_002633005.1). Lineage (NCBI taxonomy): Eukaryota > Metazoa > Phoronida > Phoronidae > Phoronis > Phoronis australis. Next base: position 74,923 of record NMRA01000680.1, read on the forward strand.
CACATGAAATGCTAAAAATAATACTGTCTTAAAACTCCATTAATAATGGATCACTTGCTTTTTGAAGAACAACAACCACTTTGCAGCTATACTGAAACCAACTGTTTTCAACAACATTCCCCTTCATGTTGAGGTCGTGTTTAAACAACAAATCAGAAATAATGTGGTTTGTTTTTTCAGCCTCACAAAAGTACAGTATCTGAGAATATGGGCATTTTATCCAACTTACTGTGCCCAAACTGGTGGTGGGTAACGCCAGCTGTGATTTTCATTATCGTGTACCTGTGGCAGATGCTGAGAAGTGTCCTCTACAGTCAAAAGAACTATAAGAAGCAACCTTTCACCTGTATTTTGCTTATGCCTGTGAGTATTCCTTATAAAAACAGCTTTGGAAATCCAGTTAAGCACCCTCACTATGCACACGTGACTGAAAAAAACACTCCTGACATGAAACTTGGAATAAACTTTATTTTTTCCCTTCCAAAGCTCTGGCCACCCCCTGCAACATCCTAGATCTACATGTGTGCAGTCAGCGTCAGAGCGTTGTTTCGATACATAATGGTGCTTAGTTGTGTCAATGCTCCCTTGAATCTGTAACAGATAGTGATAGGTACAACTATCTAAAATTGAATTGTCATTTTATTTTTGTTGTGTGTCTATTGAACAGGCAATTGACTTTAAGAATAACAAAAAAGTAAATTTGCATAGGCTGAGAGTGTGGTTTTGGGAATACTGACAGGGTTATTGGTGTACATGTTTTCACGTTTATTACTGTATGCAGTCCTTGTTATCCATTTAGCTAAATAAGCAACTGAAAGCTCAGGGGCATGCATGAAACAGGGGCCTCTATTTTGTCACTTTATGTGCCTCTCGAAGTCATGGTGACTGCGGAGGGAGAGGGGCAGTACGATATTTGTGATGACGTAATTTAAGTAAAAGCGTCCCAGGGATAGGTTTCATGAAAAATGACTTAAGACAGAGATTTGGTCTCGCAATCCACATAAATGTTTCAGACAAATATTTAAAATTCAGTTTAGCAAATAAATAAATTATCTGAAGATATATTTATAACTTAACTTAATGAGAAAATTTGAACAAATTATTTCCAGGCTATTATGTATTAATGATTACTGGACTAAACCTTTAGTTGGGAGTTGAGAAGTGGAAATACTATTACGGCCCTGACAGTACGTCTGTGGCATGAATATTCATTAAAGACTATCTATGGATTATTGAAAGGTTCATAATAAGGTCCGGTTTTAATCAAACTAAACAAAACACAATAAAACACACTCTTTCTTTGACAGTTTTGTTTAGTGTTTGCCTGAAATGTAAGTATAAGTTCCACAATAGCCGTGACAATGCATTGCCAACAATACATTCTATAAGGTATTCAGCTGCTGAAGTACACCCGGTAATGAATGTTTTTTATCTTGTGTATGTCTATGAAGAAAATTTATTTTCATTTTTGATTCAGGACTTTTGGTTTCTTCGTCATAAATGAGGAATTGGCAAGAGTCTACTGTAATGACATGCTGACCTTCGACAAAGGTACCAACTACAACAAAAGGCACCTACCCCAACATGTTTTCACATTACAAGGGTTTTGTCACAAATCGTACAGCTTTATCTACTTTGCCTGGAGTCAAACAAATTATGTTATTTACTCAGGCACCATATTTTATGCGTCAAAAGCATAAATTCGTTTTGCCCACTACTTAGTACTCAGATAAATGTGATTTCTTCATGGTACTAGCAACAAAATTGTCGCCCAATATCGTTTTTTTAGTTTCATAATGAAAATTAGATGATGACTTAATTGTAATGAAACAGAATTATTGAAGTTGCTACAAACCAACATTCCATCAATATTAAAAAACGGACAATCGCTTCACAAGTATAAAAGTTTATGTTCATTCAACGTTTCGTCTATTCATTAGACATCATCAGGATAATTGTATTCAAATAACAGCAAATGCCAACATACAGCTCAGGTAACATCCATAAAGTGAACTAAGAGATACAGGGAATAGTAAGTAGTTGGTCATCACTATAGTTGCAGAGTCACTAAACTCTACATGTTATTCAGAGAATCAGTTGCATGCTCATCCTGAATGGCCATAGACTCTTTAATGTACAGTAATTCCTTTACAAGTTCTGTACAGATAATACTGAATTAGCTTGGTGATTGTTCCTAACACAATGCCTATGTTGGTTTTCTCTGAGGTGTGACGGTCTTTCAGCCTGTCACAGAGGCGTCTCTGGGTGAGTCCGATATAGGATTCCTTACAGCTGTCGCATTCAACCTTATAAACAACATTGCTATTTCTTAATAAACGGTTGGGTAACTTCAGTTAACACAGCATATTGGAAAGTTTACGAAGAGGTTTGAAAACAAATATCAGTTCAAGGGCTGAGTCTAAGGGAAGAATATGGCGAGATAATTAATGTTCCAATTTTATACTACCTGGCCAGGTGTAACCAAGAGAGAAGGAAATTTTCTTTTTTCGGGTGGAATAACAGCTACGTTATCCGCCTTATTCAATTTTGAAAAGTAGTGCCTTTTATAACTATTCAAAAAATACTTAGAGGGTAACCATTGACACGCAATAAAGGAATTACTGCACATTAAAGAGTCATTGGCATTCAGAACCCTATGCTACTGATTCTCTGAATAACATGCAGAGCTCAGTGACCCTGCAACTATGGTGAGGACCAGATACTTAATATTCCCTGTATTTCTTACTTCACTTGATGGATGTTACCTGATTTGTATGTTCGCACTTGTTGTCTTTTTAGAAAATTATCTTGATGATTTCTAATGAAACGTTGAATGAACATGAACTTTTTTATTTGTGTATCGATCGTCCGTTTTTCAATCTTACTAAGGCTAAAAACTGATTCAATTCCATCAATAATAAACTAACTTTTGATTTACACAATTTTCCACATCAAACCTCCTTTCACTAAGTTTCTTTACGCATGTGAGGATGGGTTTCTTGGCTTGTAACGAATTCGCCTAGAAAAATGACATGCTGTTTCAAGTCAAATTGATAAGCTGAGGCGTGAGCTATAACGAACTGTCAATTCTTTCTAATTCCAGGAATCACTTGTACTTTCAGTAAGGAATGGAACGTTACAATAGTCAAAATCAAGAGTTGGTTTATTTCAAGGAAGGCAGGTTGATATCAGCTTTAACAGCAATGACATTATCACGTTAACGAACAGAATGGGTTTTCAGTGTCAAAGTTTAACTTGCACAACATCAAATGCATTTCACTGCAGTAATTATCAACGTAACAGACATGCAAATGCAAACAATAGTTGCTGCATGATGGATCAACAAAAGTGGATGATACGGGTTGATTGAGTCAACCTGAACCAAGTTACATGAACGCTTCAATTGCAAAGCAGGTACTGTATCACTGTCTTGGAGTCGCATGTATGCAAACAGTATTGTTGGTTTACTTATATAAAAGTAAAATGTCAGACTTATATACTGTAGGGTAAACGAGTGAGATGAAAAATGTTGCTCTGCCTTTTTGTATTGACTACACTCTATATCCACGTCAAGCTTCTGTGCAAAAGTAACTTTAAACCATTGACCTCAAGGCAATGGAGTGGGTGACTCCTGGAAGTAATATTTCATGTTTGTGCACGTCTTGTTTTTCTCTCAATCATCTGCTCATTATGGACGCCATAGGCAGTGAAGTATGGACCTTTCATAATCCATGACTGCATACTTCTAGGATTTCTCACTGAAGTACCCGTGTAGCCTGTACGTGCAAAAGATTGTGAAAAGTTACAATGTAATTGAGCACTGAAACACTGAAACCAAAGATACAGTGCAAAGAAAACCACAGTTGGGCTCCAATAGGGATAACGTACCCATGCCACCGACTGAATGCTAGTATCAACAGGTGAGAGAGGTTGCAGGTGAGAAAGATGATGCAAGAACTAATGCACGTATTGCCATTTGATTCTTGGTATGATTCTTCACCGCATCATAACTTTTGAGGCCCATTGCAAAGCACTTCATGGTTTACATGGATCCTATAGTTCTAAGACTGGAAATTGAACCCATGGCAACATGGTTGTGTCCCAAGTGCTACTCAGCAGCCGTTGCATTAATATAAAGTTACCAAAGAACAGTTTTATCAAGCTCAAACAAGGTTTATACTATTATCGTATATCAGTAAGCTATAAGTAACCAACATTGAGAGACGCTAGAGTTGCAATTTTGTTAAGAACAATTACTTTGGCTATAAAACCGTGTTCTATCCACGCAACCTAACTTTTGATTTTAACCACTTATAAGAATAAAATTGATCTTGGCGTTTTCCTTATTCAGATGAAAAATAATTTTTGGTTTTGTAAGGAACTGGTAGTTCACTGTGGTTGAGACCATGTCAGCTGAATGAAATGGCATGTTGTGACAAGTCAACCTAAAGAAACTGTCTCAAGTAGAAACAAATCGCTAGAAAAAATTCACACCAATTTTTACCAAAGACCAATTCGAGATTAATTTATACTAATGATACGTGGTCTAAACGAAAAGTTGATTTTCGTGACAGAAGCCATGCTTTTATCCACTTAAAATTCCAATAGAGCATAGAGCAGACACAAACCTTCGATGCAGATTGTAAGGATCTAGGTGACAAAGATGATAAGTACGTGGGTGAACAACAGCTCTGAATCCCTGCAAGACGACAATAGTGACATTTGTAAGAAGCTATTCAGTTTAAACATCATTCTGAGGGCCCCTATTGTGAAAACTCATACCTCTATATATGAATCTGAAACAGTGACAACGAATCGACACATGGAATCATACAAAGGCGAATTTTCAAAATAAGGTTTTTGGAAATCGTGATTGCTCCCCACACCAAAATGATGCACTGTACACAGAATTTCAACCAGCAACTGAGTTAAACGAAACAATGATATCTTTGGTTAGAACTGTGAGTTGAATAAAATGTGAAATGTCACTCCATGAGATACTAAGTTTCAGATGTATGGGATGTTCTCGAGTTTTGTGCTGCCTCTACTTGTTGGTGTGTTGCAAGTTGTCTTGAGAGTGAGAGAACCTGCCTCTGCAACGTCAGTTGTCACATGACGTGTCCTCTAGGATGTTACTAGCCAAATCCTGTGTGGCACTTTATTGCCCACAAATTTGATAATGTCTATGTCTTTTTGTAAGACTGGATGCATTTTGGAAATACCAGTATTATTCATGGGAACAGCAGTATGTAAAATACTTGTGGGCAATACTTTATAGCACAGAGGTTGAAGGTACGTACACTACACAGGGGCACGTAAACTACATTTCCATTACTTGTCAGGTTTATAAAAATACTTAGAATCAACTGAGAGTTAGTTCATTGACCAAATCTATTCAAAGAGAATAAATAAAAAGTACAACATGCATGTACAATTCCACCTATCATTCTTTGAAAACAGGCACATGTTAAAATAAAGGGATACGTACACAGGCAATACTTTCATTAGCAGTGACCACTTGTGTTATTGAATTCCACATGGGGGACCCATTTTCAACATAGCAGAACCCAGTCAATATCCAAACTTTTGGTTTGTTTAGATATTGATTAATTTGCTGTGGGCCTGTGTTTGCCTAGGCCAACATATTTATCAGAACTTTTTATTACAGAGTGTCAAATTTAGCTTTTAACCTTCTTTACAGTAGGTGAGGGTTAGAAACACAGAATTTACAAATTTCATAACCAGTGTCTCTTTTATGATAAACCCTACCATTTCTCATTGATTAAGCAGAACTTCATCTACTGGTGACAGTTGAAAATTGTAATTTTTAAAATGGCAAATCGTAACCATAAAAATACATGAAATTCATAGACAAAAACATGCATAAATTTCTCAATCATTGTCCGATTTTGACGATTCTTTTATAATTTGCACAACTAAATAACTCTTTGCATGAGAGATTCAGTTGGCATTTGGTAAGTAACCAAAAATTATTTTAGACCGTAACACTGTCAACTCTCGAATATGGACTTTGATTTTGATTTAGCTGTTGCCCTTGCCAAGATCTTCTTTACAATCTTCCACAATTTTCTCTGTACGCTGTAGCAAATCTTTTAGCTTCAACTACAGTGTACTATAGCTCATCTGAATACCACGTTAATTTCAGCGCAAATTATAATACTCTGCTTATTTACCGACTGGATAATAAAAACCAGATGATCTTATCTAATCATTTCGTTTGCGGTTCGATTTGCTTTAAACATTTCTAGAATCTCCATTGTGCTTTAACCCCAGTAGCGAAGACCGTCTAAAAAGATGTTGACGTTAAAATACATGTCAACAAGTTTGATCCCGTGATTTAAAAGTACATATGCACAAGTTTTGGGCAACTTAAAATGGATCAGTTTGCCATTTTGTTTTTAAACTCACTGATTATTGTTTATTCTCGAATTTTGTCCATAGCAGATTCTTTTCCAGCTAGCTACGATTGAAAACATACTTTGCTTCCTTGTTTGTTATAGACAAGTTAACACAAAACTTAAAACTGCTCAAAGGCCTCCTTAAGAAAGCTCTAAATTAGTTTTACACATAAACAAATCATATGCAAATAAAAGGAATACTTCGTTTTGATCGTTGGATATTTCTGCTGGTCAACAGGACAATGACAATTCGCAAACGTAATCGGTAATCAGTTCAGCACAACCGCACTGCATGAGGCTTTAAAACTGAAGCAATATTGTGGTTTGAATAATTAGTGACAAACTTGCCTGCTGATAAAAAATTTATTCGATCATCAAAGTGTAACACTAACGGGCTTTTTACTGACAATAAGACAATCGATGCGGTCCCTGAATGTCATATCAGCACAACGAATACCAAGTTGAAAAGTTTTTACCATTACTATAAAGCCTTTCTTTTGAAAGGAAAAGTTAATGTCACTCAGTGAGAAAGGACAGGTACTTATACGAGGTTCTTTTGGTTTTCATGTCACTGGGATCGAGTTTCAATGGCCTCTAGAAGCGCTTGTAAAAATGTCCAGTCGTGGCACGTGGCCTACCTTCACGTAACATCATTCAGCCTCTATAACATCCACCGTTAGATCCTTGAAGGTAAACACAACATCATATCACTTGACTAGCTTTGTGCCCAAAATCTGACCCTCAACTTGACCATAGTGTTACTAGGACTTCTCAAGCTTTAGTCCCCCATGTTTCTTCTGGGAAATGGAATAATCCATTGTTGTCCACACACGACTCATTGCCCATGAAAGGATATCCTAACCAATGAGGCTGGTTGGTGTAGCAGTCAGATATAGTTCCTCTTCACATGCAAACAATCCACTGGCACATTTTCGTATGGTAACTTAGTACTGCGATTCACTTTTCTCCAGGACCACTGGCTTGTACATTGTGCCACGCAGCACTGCTTGTGTGTGGACGACATGCTGTGGGAAGAGAAAGAGTAACAAAGCTTGTATGTGTTGAAGCTTGAAGTGGCCTTTAAAATGTCACTGAACCTGGAAAAATATTGAAACATGAATAATTAAGTACATCAGGTAGGATCAAAAACGTTGTCCTTGTTTTTCAAAAATATTATATGGAAACTGTTTTACACTTTCACACAAAATTAAATAAGTACTATTTCCAGAAAGCAAGGGTGTACATAATATAATATAATATAATATAATATAATATAATAAGCATTGACTTGTATAGAACTACATCTTTATTTTTCATCCCTAGCCATAGCAATGCTTTAAACGCATGATGGGTCTGTCAAGCACACTTCTGGTCTAAGGCTGAGGGAACCGTTTCTCAGATTTTTCTTCTAATAGAGGAAACGAAAACTTGGTCATTTAAAAATGATGGATAATCTCTCTGTTTTTTAGGAGTAATTAAAAATCCTGAGGCACCATTGTTTGCGTATTGGCAGTAAGAATAATATGTTAAAACACGACCTCACTCGATAGTTCACATCAAAAATGCAATTCTCACAAAAATGACCGTCATATGAATTTACTGTAATACTGTAATATATTTTAGGGGTTTTCAGTGGATAGCAAAACAGTTTCATGAAACGTGAAAAAATTGATGAACTTTAAGAATTACCTCACCATCTTCTTTCCTCCGCACACCATTACCTGTTATTTCCACACATTCAGTTGCACCAAATTTTACAACCCCAACCCCCATGCCAATCTCCCGCTAAGGACCTGAATAAGTAAATTAACAAAACAACTTACATACATTTCTTTAAAAATAGCTGTCCCTTTGCAAAGACTTTGTTCTTTTTCTCCGATATAGAAAGTAGGCTTTGGCAACATATCTGCACTCGATAGGAAGATTTTTCTGGTTAGCTGCCTGCAGCCCAAATTATAGCTTGTCGTAAAATACTCCTCGATGGGAAGTGGTGACGAAAATTTTAAAAAACCGCACGACAACAAAAGTAGTACAGATCCTCACAGTAAACTCAACACAGAACCAAATTGGCGCGAAATTCTTGCCTCCCAAAACGTCACTTCCGGAGTAGAGGACGAGTAATTAATTAAATTACGAAAAGTTAAATCTAATGAAAAATGAGTCTAGGATAGTCAACGAACCTTATTTTTGCTCAAAATGACATGAAAAAAGGTTGCCTTCGCCTTTAAAGTAACACAGTTGCAGCAGTATAGATAACACTCGACAGGCAACCAGGCCCTGAACGTACATGTAACATCTGGTACAAAACTGTTAACTATATGACAGTTTTGTCTGCTTTCAATTGCTAAATATTATATCGTCTATAACCCAGGCGCCGATTCCTCAGTAACTACAATATCAAACATTGTTGTTAATTTACTATTTTCAGGAGATGTTACAACTTCAATGCACAGTTACCGATGTCTATATCATTTTTATCTCTTTTCAAGCAATAAATCGTTACATTTAAAACTGTTTCTTTTACTAGACAAAACCTGCAACCTAACGCGCAAATACATACATATAGGATGTGATCCACCAAGAGAACATTCTTAGTGAAGTATTTAAAAAATCTGGCGAAAATCTGAAAGAAACTTAGGAATTCGAAGCGTATGGGATCAATAGAAAACGTGCCTCGCGACATTATTCCGCGTATCGATACGCAGAATAATGTCGAGTGGGACATTACTTCATCTACGCCACTCTCGGTAAGTATTGCGTATTTACCCGAGTAATCTGGTGGTACTGATGTATTGGGACTTTTGCCACCGCATACTTATTTTCGGCTAGTCGCCTCTGAGCAGCATTCATTATTTATATTTTTACATGTACTGTGTATTGCCGTTGTGCGTTGATAAACATACATGTATACTGTAAGACAGCTTTAATGCCATGGAACAAATCCCCTGCTGGATATTTTATATATTCAGGTGTGAAGTGACACGCAGCTCTTATCGCTTTTTCTCTCGATCTGTTTTTATAATAAATGACATACACGACTTATTTACATAAAAAAGCCAAAATATCGATGAAACGTCCTTTTCAGGTACTCAAAACAATATGGTTGTCCTTCCAGTGGGACGTGACCTTATCTCGGCACCTTCACCGCACCTACAAAGGAACCAAAAAAATAACGCTTTGGACCTTATACATGATTGTACTACATGTGCTGCTACTGTGGTTCCGATCATCGCCAAGTCGAAATGCGCGCTTTACGGAATATTCCCGCATTTTTTACTCAGGGTGAACACTTTTGTTTCAGAAATGGCATTTTATGAAGTTTTAATTTCACTTGTGAGACTTCTTTTATTGGATTCAACATGACATATGGAATACCAGGTTAAATTTTAGTGAAGTATCCTCATTTAGTTTTTAAGATTTGGGTTGTTGAAATAACAACTTGATCACTGAGCATCAACATAAAAAACTAGGTTCACACCTATGTATGCTTCACAAGGTGTGAGTATACAAATAAAACATAGCAATTGTACTTAATCATTAGACATACTTAAGCCCTTAACTATCATCAGAGTCACATCACTGTCAAAAGGGATGCATAATTCCATAAACTACCGTCATAGAAGTGCAGGAAAATACTTTTCATTATCAATAAACATTGTTTGCACAATTAAATCGCATATAACACAGGTCAGTGAGGGGCTACGGAGAATACAAAATGCGAAGGTAACTATTCGTGGGAAGAAAATACTGTAGCAATGCAATAGAATTCATTTACTTGTCAATACTACCACTTTTGAATTACAAAAAACAGTTGTGTTTAGAAAAAGGGAGATAATACCGTCTTAATTTTCTTCACACTTGTGCAAATACAAAAGTATAACATAATGGAACTTAAAATTTTATCCTGGGACATACTGTCATCAGAGTCACATCATCATCAATGAGATGCCTATAACCATCAACTACCATCAAAGAAATACAGGATAGCACTTTTCATCATCAGATAACATTGAATGCGTAAATCTCACATAGCACAGAGGTCATGGAGGGGGGGGGGGATGCTACGGAGAATACGAAATAGGCAGATACCTGTTTATAAGTTGATGAACACTTGAGCAATGCAATAGAATTCATTTACTTGTTAATACCGACACTTCTGAATGACTAAAGAACATTCATGTTTTATTAATAACGAGTTTAAACTGAAAAAGTAATTTTAGCTAAACTTGCCTCAAATCCCACCCATAAATATATTTTTTTAATTGTTCTTGTCTTGGAGAGTTTATTTGTTTCTATTTCCTCAGTACATACACCTACATGTACATGTAGATACAATTTTTTCAAACCATGTACTAACAATTCAAAGTTGGGGGCTACGGAGAATACGAAGACATTTTTGCTTATGATCAATTCAAATCCAGGGCGTGGTCTAATATTTTTGTGGGCCAAAAATAGCTTCAAGATTCCCAATGTGCAGTATCAAATATATTTTATTTATGGAAAATTTAATGGAATTCAGACAGGGCTACGGAGAATACACAGTTTTTCTTAGGTGACTGTGATATTATTTGGCTGAGGAATCCAATCACTAGGACATCTGTTACAACTATGTGGTTTCTTATTCAAATTCTACATACCATCAACCATTAAAAATACAGTTCAAAACACTTAGCTAGTAAGGATTTTCTTTTTCAGACATGACTGTAAGAGATGGAGTATATGCAAATTTACGTGTTTTGAATAACATTGACATCATTTTGCAAGTGTGCCTGAAAATTGTGTTTGACTTCTCAGATCCTTGCAATTTCCTGAAGAAAAATAAGAAATACATGTTAAGATCATGAAAAAACATTAAATTTCAATTAAATGTGTGATTTAATTAAATGCCATATGTATTAAAAACATGTAGTGTTTCAGTGGAACAAAATAACGATGGATTTCTGGCTATTTTCAGTTATATCAATGATCACTCTGGCCATAATTAACATTTTTTCATACTTTAAGATGCGTAAATGTCATAAGTACCGGTGCTAAAACAAGATCACCATACAAATATCTGCCAAAGGTGAAGGAATTCTGTCAATATGATTGCATGACATAAAAAATCTGCACCCTGGGTGAAAACATGCCTTCCGCTTAATTGTAATTGACATCGAAACCATGATGATTTGTTTACGCTAACAGACGTCCAAGCAAGAGCACAAGGCTTCCCAGTAGAAACAACGAGGGCTACTTACGCTAAAACAATGTTTCCTCAGTAAATGTAAGCCAGACGTTGATTTTGTCGGAGCAACTGTGTGAAGAAGGGGAGCGAGCATGGAAATTTCCAAACAAAAAGTGCAAAATATTAACAGCATCCTGTGACTGCTGTTTTCAAGCAAATCTCTCACTGTGACTCTGATATCGGCTTTACATTTTCGATACAACGGAAATTTTGGAATTTCAACTCACTTTTGTACATATTCAAAAGCTTTAACGTTTTAATATAATGCTCATTCCAGAGGTCATTGTACGTCACGGAGAAACAGAAGTCGGTTAAAAATTGTATACAATGGTGGAAGAATAAATCGATAATACGATGCAAAGCAGTAAAGATCAGGCTCTAATATTACGGCTCATTGCCCAGGTTTATTAGAGGAAAAATTGCCTCAGAACAAAATGCACATGTGTCTCAGATGGCTAAAAATCTTATGGATAAAATGGTTGGAAAATCCGTTATGGTCGCATAAGCACATGTCTCTTGGCGTTGAATGTCCATTGGACACACTGATACCAAAGATTACAACATGGTCACTTTGACCAAGCTGTTCCCACAAAGATCTAAATTTTTGTCGAAGGAGCGACAATGATTGCCAGATTGAGTAGAAGTGCGTTTCAATCCACGAAAGATCCTGTCCCATGAAGATTCTTCTAATAATTATTCGTCCACAAACTTTTATCAGGGAGCATTATGTCATCATCTGTCCGTCCAACGACCACTGGCAGTGTGTCATCAAAATACCTTAATATAATTTAATCTAGAAGTTTTGCTGATGTGTTGATTTCATAGAGAGCACGGTACATGCAAATTTTCGGACAGGGCCGACTTAACTGGTGTGTCGCCTGGTGGCAATTTTATGTTTTTACACTTGCCTCTGTATCTTCAGAGTTGCTTAACGAATTTTCATGAAATTTGGAAAGTGGGTATTTACAACAGAAGCCACGTTTTGAAATGGATTTGCGCCACCTAGTACCTAATTTTTACAGTTTTGGTAATGGTCTGATACAAGGTGCCCGAATATTGAGAAGCAAATTTTCGTCACTGAATAACGGGCATCAAACTGGCTCTCACATTACGGGCACGTTATATCAGACTGTTGTCGTTTTTTCAATCTGTGTGTTTTTCTCTCTACCCTTCTTTAGGTTTAGACACTATAATGATGATTATGGAAATTGATGGGCATATTTGGACGAGGACAGCCGACGAGGATTTTGAGACCACTACGACTACAGTGGCTCCTCCCTGCGAGACTTTTGTTTTTTGCGTTGGACTCCGTGTGGCTCTATCTCCTAAACCATCTGCAGGGTCATTATTAAATTTGGCAAGTGCATTTATTTGAAGGGGGCATTAGACGACGACGACGACTTTGAAACGGATCCGACTACGCCGAGTCCCTGTAGGGGCAATGTTATTCTGTCCGTGTATTTTTAGAGCCCATGAATGCATTTTTATGAAATTTGACTTATATGTTTCTAGTTATGACGTGATGACAACGTATCGTTTTCAGATGCATTTGACGTAGTGTACACCTTCTAGTGAACATTGAATTACGCTTGACTAAGTTTTAATGACGTCCTTCTTTCTATCGGCCAAACCACACTAATCATCATAATCAAAATTGGCAAATGTGTCCAAACTGGGTTGATGATTTTTGGACAGTTTTGATGTCTGTGGCAGAATAGTGGTATTTTTCTTTGTTTGCATCCCCAGGCAGCTGTTCCTCTCCTGCAAGATCTCTGTGAAACTTACACGTGTGTTTCTATGAATGTGACCACAGGTGACGCTGTTTGCATGGACTACCAATGTGCCACCAGTTCCAACGTTAGTGTTTATGGTCTTGGCAGGAGTGTCTCTATTGAGAAGATCATTCATGATTTGCTATTCAGCCTTCACAGGCTTAAGCATACAACTTTGCTCCATACAGTGCATCTGCGCTATTTGCGATGCACACGGAGAGCTGCAGTGGTAAAATTAGAGTTAAGTAGGCGCCTAAAGCCCACCGTATCACCTTAAGCACTGGAATTTAAAAGCACATTGAATTTGCTAAACCTCACAAACATGTTGGGCTATTTTTTCTCACGAGTAGATGATTACTTCTAGTCTGCAGTGGCGAATCTATGATGTCGCAACCACACATATAGGAAGGCAAAAGTCCACCTGCATTCCAAGCGGTCTTTGAAGGGGGCCCAAACACAATTGTAAACGAAAATAAGCACATAACGCTCAAAAACGATATCCTGCCTGCGTTTTATGTACCTGTCTGTCGACTATCCGATTCATTTCGCTGAATCCTCGTTCACATTCAGCTGTACTGCAAGGAAGAGTCTTAATGCATAATGTAAAAAGATGGCCGGCTGCGCCTATGTGCGCCTTTGCCCCACTATAACGTAACTCAAGGTGCCTAAGCGCTACGCTGAAATGCCAAAAGGTGTTTGGCTGCGCGTACGTGCGCCTTCGCCTCACTGCAGAACACGCATATCAACGTTCTGCGTACACTACTGAGGTGTTGTTGACAAGAGTTCATATTTTGGATTCTTTTTCATTCAAACTTGAATGACGAGACTATTGTAAAACTTACGGCAAAGCTGTATCATTACCATATACCACAAACCTGTAACGGAACAAAGCACAATAAGCACTGTTTAAAGCTGCACTTTGATCGACAAAGCTGGCTAAAAATGCAACTCGAGTTTGACATATCCCCTCATTGATTTTGTCTCTAAAATTTTCTTATTAGATAGAACTTGTTCTCTCTAACTAAAGAAGATACAAATGGATAAAAGACAGGGAGGTCCCGTCAATCTCATTGAGGGACTGACCCCCGCGAAATGCTGATTAGGCGGGTTGTAAATCCCATTAAAAGTACTTGCAGGTCAGTCCCACAACCATTAACATAACTACTGGTTGTCACAGCTACATGGTTACTGAGCGACCTTTTGAACATTCACAAGGGTTGTGGGGTTGTGTCTTACCGGGTGAATCTCGACCGGAAGGCACTCGAAAAGCTGGTTTAATTACGCACGCCTCAGGAAATTGCCGTGATGCAATTCAAGCAACCGTGCGCAGGCCAATATGACACAATAGTAAGTGGTGTACCAAAGCTGTGATTGTGCGCTGAAGGCGCGAGTAACAATATTGCCTGAGAAGTCAGTATTCACGAGCAGTGTCTGGTGTGACTCACGGTCTCACTTCCGGCAAGTACATGTACATGTAAGTCACTAAGCGGAAAGTAGCGCCTCTTCTGGGAATTCCACATTGAAATGTCAAAGTTGCAAATGCGTTGTCTATAATCAGTGGTTCTACCACGGAAATTTAAAAGCCTTCTCTGTCGGCATACCATTCTCCAATCAACATTTCACTCTTCAACGGAAATGAAACCGGTCGTTAAGCATCCTACGTGTATCATTTAGCGTTTCTTTGCTTGATTATTTAAAAAGAGCTCCCCAGGGTAAGGTACGCACGCCACCTCACATAATTTGAAGTGCGTACTGCTCCGTGTCACCGTAGGTGGACGCCGAAGAGTTTCCCCAGACTTTGTAGATACAATTGCAATACGAAGCTCATCCCGATTTCCGTAAGACTTTATCATGTAAATTTCTTAGAAGATTCGACTTGTTACAATTCACTCTTCCATTTTCCGCATTCTTGCCAGCAGCGTGGTCGTATACACTGTACTCTAGTGTTCACTTAGGTCATTGTGTGGCATTTGGGTCATTGCATGGCGTCATTGGGTCAAAAGAGTAGAAAATGGCAGACAATTTGATTCAAGGCAGTTAGCGAAAAGTAAAGAGAGTCGAAATGTGACAGGTGAACACCCTACGGTTTCTCAAACATGCCAGTGGAATTCATATTGGTTCGTACTGGCACAGTATTTTTCTCCCATTATTTTGTTTTATATCCATTTCACAAACTTGAGAAAAACATTTTGATGTCCCTTTAGCTTTGTTTCAGGAGGATCTTAGCCAATACTCAGCTCGGCAGTAAACAGTTTAAGAATTGGTTTACTGACTATGAGGATCTATGAGATTCTGAGAGAATAGTGACGCCAGAAAGATATCCGCAAAATATAACTACTTTCCAGCAGTAGGTCAAGCATGGTGTACATCGGTATTCAAGAAGTCCACCATTTGGAATAGAAACTATGCAATGGAAATTCGGAAAATACCGGGTCGCCGTGCGGGGCACCATACTTCTTGGGAGGGCCATATTTTAAATAATTACATCTTCATGGAAACAACGTAGAAAATATATCTGAAACTAAATAAGGCGATCCAGATCCTCCCAAGGATACTATTGTTTCGTGAAATGAAGAATATAAATCGGTAAATAAAACAACAAGAATGGATCAACTGAAATTTGAAATTTTCGGAGGTAACAACTTCCTTTATCAACAATAAAAAAAGGAAGTTGTTACCTCCGAAAATTTCAAATTTCAGTTGATCCATTCTTGTTGTTTTATTTACCGATTTATATTCTTCATGGAAACAGAAATGTTAATTCTTTCCTCTTTAACCAGCGACTGACAATTTTCAAGAGATTTTGACCAGGTAATATATTGCCCCAAAGCGAAGTGACTGCATAGTTTGCGAATAGACCGCTAGGTGAAAATGAAAATGGCGGAATAAAAAGCGAACAGCACGACAAAGATTATCCGAGTGAAAAAGAAGTTTTGATTACCATGCACTGAGCTATTCCCGTTGTATTATTTCTGAATACAAATCCTTTCACCCGATCGTTATTTTTAGGGAAGTTAATGCTACAATTTTAATGTACAGTCCTCCAACCCTGTTCGCAATATTCGGCTATTAGCTTAGTCATATGAGATCATAACTAAGGAGGTGAACCACACATGTTTATTCCACGGGGTAGATTCTGATTATTCCACGAAACATATTGAACTGCCATATGGGGGTAAGCGCCCTGTTTACAGAACGAGAAAGTGTTCATGTCCAATTTAAAATTAAACAAATGTTTACACACTTACATATGGCAACCTTCTCCACGTATTTGATCATAATTTCCATGATACTAAAAGATCACGAACGTATACGCTCGTGGCATTTGACAGACCATGTAACTTCAGCAAATATTTAACATTCATTTCTGCTCTGACTGCACGTGAAAAGTACGTAATTTCGCGCAAGCCGAAAGCTTATGTACATAGATTATTACATGGCGAAGTCGTTATCCCACGTTATCTAGAGCCCGAGTGGATTTTGGAGAATTATCGCCCGAGGGGCGTTAGCCCGGAGGGTGATAATTCTACAAAATCCAGCTAGCTGTATGAAGACTGTCACCAAAAGACAGCTAGGTACCACTGTTTGTATTTCTTCCGTAAACCCCGAAATTGCACGCAGCCAGGGTAGTTCTGCTCGTCAGCGCGCCGTAAAACTTGTATCAAAATGTAAAGCTAAAGACCGGACGGGGTGCATGCAAAATCTGGAAATCAACCGACACTCACCTTGCCCATTACAGCCGTTTAAGTGAAAACAATGCAATAAACGTCATTTTCTTGCGTAAGTCTCCGCCTTTTCTAACAATGAAAAGTATGTCGTCGTTTTGAAAACAATACGCTCGTGTCACGCGCACGCGCTTTTTCCTAAATTTTCGCAACAACTTCGGAGAAGCAAAATTTGTTCTGAAATTCGGTTTTTCGGTATCGAAACTCTAAAAACTTGTAATGAAGTGAAACCAGTTCCAATAATTTGTTGTGACGTGTATGCAAGCTCGTGAAAGAACAGCAGTTGATTGAAGAATCGGCCGGGCGAAAAAAGAAGCTGGCCAATAGGTGACGCAATATTTCATGGCGCCGAAAGCCGTCGCTAAAGATCGCTGCACAACTTTAGCAGCAGAATAAAGGTAGAACGCCATTTTTTCAACACTGTTAAATAATTTTGTTTATTGTAGGAAGACTGTAGTTTTTATCGACACTAATTTTGTGTCAGATTTTATCTTACCACTTTTTTACCCACATCGGTGCAAAGCTGTATATTTATATACAGCTTTGTACCAAGGCTAAGTGGTACCTAGCTGTATTTTGACCATAGTCTTCATACACTTACCTGGCTGGTTACACTCAGTGTTGATCTTCCATAAAACAAAATTTGTTCTGAAATTCAGTTTTTCGGTATCGAAATTCTGAAAACTTGTAATGAAGTGAAACCAGTTCCAATAATTTGTTGTGACGTGTACGCAAGCTCGAGAAAGAACAACAGTTGATTGAAAAATCGGCGAAAAAATAAACTGGCCAATAGGTGACGCAATATTTCATGGCGCCGAAAGCCGTCGCTCAAGATCACGCCACTTCAAAGTTATGCTCTGCATAGAACTTGATTTGACTCCCACAAATCCATAGTATTAGTTGATTCAAAAGTTTTCTTTTATTTATGCCGAGTTGTTTGATCTGTGCATTGCTTTTCGGCAGCCAATTTATAATGGCTCCTATGGTCGTCATATGCTGCCGCCTTTTGAAAGAACAGAAAACCACACAGAAAAAGGCCAAGAAAATGAGTGGAAAGTGGTTTACAGCAATTCTACTACAACCAAAAACTGTTTTACTAGTATGATATCGACTTTTAAATCGATTAAAATTGATTTAGAATTTCAGTCCTGGAAAATAAATCGCAATTGCTTTATTCCAGATAGATCTTACTTATTTTCTATTTGTGCCCTCTTTATTTAACTTTTTGCTCTTGTTGTTCTTAACACCACTTATCTCTACTGTCTTTCTTTTTCTTTTCAGTTTTTCTTCATTCTCTGTTAACACCTTGTCAGCCAAAACAGAACTGTAACCCTTTGGGACTTTGTCCGTGCAAGTTGATCATTGAACCTCGATACAATTGTTCTAATAAATTACCCAATATCGTATTGTTTGATTTTTTCTCACCTTTAACAGGCTTCTGCAATCATAAATAAATAAATAAATACCCAAGTTGTATTTGCATTTTATTGCTCAATCTCTTCTTTTATTTTTGATTATGTCATGCTGTGTTGTATGTAACAATGCAATATAGTGAAATAAAGTCAATGTTTTACTTTATTGGTGGCCATTCTCTATCAATTCAAGTATTTTAATTTTCTTCAAATAAATNACATTTTGTTTGTAAACATTTACTCAAAGCATGATCCTATGCACATGGCACCGAATGGGGGGAAGGTCGGGAGGGGGATTACTTTTGAAATTACGTTAGAAAACACACTAAAATTCGCAAAAAAAAATTACCCCTCCTGGTGAAGACTTCCTGGTAGAAGTCATTCGTAGCTAAACATTTGATACAGTCTGGTGGCGTTTTTCCATATTGGATTGAGAAACTCTTATATCGTGTAAACGTGTCAATGATTTATACACAGGAGATCTTTCAAAGTGAGAAGTCAGCGAAAGTGAGATCTGAGTTTCATAAAACTTTGAAACTAGCCTGCTGTTTAAGTTTTGATTGGTGCATGTCAAATGAAAAGTGGATGTTAATGAAACGTGCCTGTTTCTATGCAACGTATTACTCGTTTACGCAACCAACAAGGGACAACTGTTTTGGCGCATATTAACGAGCTTCCATATATAGGCTAATATAAGAAGGATCTCAACAACAGTACCAAAATGTACACATTTGTCTTTTCTCTGGTAAAGACAAGTTTTGAATAAGAAATACCTGTCCATATACGTGTGCGTGTGTGGGTGGGGTGTGTGTTCGTATGTGTATATATATGTTCACGTACATAAATACTGATTTCCTAAAAATATTTAATTGCTGTAAAATGCAAAATCCCTGAAGACATTAACAATGGACACAAAGCAACACTGTGTCAACTGGCCGCAGTACAGTAGATAGTCATCACATAAGCCCTCCATACGTCTTAAGCTATGATTAAACCACGGAAGTCATGTCGCTATAAATTTTCCTAAACAACATTCAAGAATGAATGGACTCACCAGAGACAGCCCAAGAGTTATTATGTCTGCAGCGATGGATGTTACAGACGTGTCTCCGATGAGTTGCCAACAGTCACTGTTACGGTGCGCGGCTTTAGACGCTCTGAGGCTGGGTTTAAGATCTTTTATAGGCCCAATTCCCGTACCAGGTTGAATTTCAAAACTATGTTGCACATAAAGGGACACCTTAGGCGGTCGTTGATGTCTTTAACTCCTCCCATCTCAACAAATACTGCTGGAATCAAACATTTTTGGAAAAGTTCTTGGTTCAGTTGTCCAAATCGGCAACTGGCCATATTAACACTGTTATGACGTCCGCTTATCACCAAAACTTCCCTCCAAGTCTTGAGGGTACTTGTTGATTCCACCCACCAACTGATACCGAAGAGAACTGCCTCTCCTGAGCGCAAGGTATGTTGCGGGACAATAAGGTGTATCTTGTCGCGACTTGAGCACTCAGTCTTTCCTAAAATGTGACTGGACTCCATTTAATGCACAGATATAGCACCACACTGTATCTACACCTTCCCCAATTGTCTGTGACTCTTTCCAATTTTCTAGTGGAAACCTACAGGCAATCACTTGACTACCATTGCCAAGTTCATCTTCAAATTTCTTTTGAAGTGGATCCATCTGAAAAACAATTCAACCTGCAATAAATCACTGCTGTCAGGAATCATCTTCAACTACAGAGAAAACCATCTTTGTAAGAAAAGCATTGCTTCTGGTAGCCAACAGCAGTCCAAACGTTTTTTTAAACAAAACGTGCATTGAAGTGTGACATAGATGGAGTTACGTGTAGGACAACATATACAGTTACCCGGTAGTAGTTTTTTCAATTAAACTACAAGTAGACCCTAGGCAGAGTTGAAATTCAAAAAAGTTTGGACAAACAAAATCTGAACTAAACATCCATTTCTGGCTAAAACACATTTCGATTCAAGCAACTTATGATGTGACTCCATTCACATTGATACAATAGCAACAGTTTGCCACGCAAATCAATTTACAAACAATTTTAAAGTGGCTTGGTACTATAACGTCAGACTTAACTCTTTAACTAACGTTTGACAAGTCCAATCTTTACGAAAATGCAATGGTGATGTCTTCTTAATATATACCAATTTGCCACATATCATCTCAGATAGAGAAAAACACAGAAAATTATTAAAGTTGCCACTAAGGGAACAGCAGTCATTGCATCTGTCATCATCGTGTGTTGCCATGTTCATAATTTTGCCAAATTTAACAAAGATCCTGAATGGGGTTTAAGAGATACATCCATGGATGCAAAACGCCACTACGTAACAGAATTGTCGAGCAACCTTTAACTAACATCAGCTCTGCTCACTGCCATAGGAACAAATCTGCTAATTTTGAAGATTCTGTGAGTGGCTGGCAGACTGGGAGATGGACGCCAAAAACAGACTCAAAAATAGTCAACATGGTCACTAAGTAACGAAGAATACATTGACTCCATCCACAAATGGGGAAGCCATCATCAGCTCTTTAATACATGTAGATACTTACTTACCAAGTTTTATGTACATGTAAATGAGTCACGCACCTCTGAAGATATCGAGGTAAACTTAAAATTACCACTAGGGGCCACGGCAGTACTGAGTGGTCATCTTTTGTGACGTTCACAGAAATACATTTGTCACATTTCACGACAAGGATGGAAGGGATTTAGGAGATACACCCATCAATTGCAGACCAACAGACAGATGTCGGACACAAATGACAGCAATATGAGACCACATAGGTGAGTGGGCGCATAATAAGGGGTGGCGTTGGGGGCACAGGAGGGAAGAGTTAAACTCAATGCATGTGATGCTGCACGTCTTCAACGAAAAAGGGCATTAAACTTTGATGTAAAACAGTCATACAGATTGACGCATGTGCACACCCAGGGTGGCTCATTTGGCGAATTGGGCTAAAAGATCTGTCTCAGAGAAACAAAACTCCGAAAAAAGTAGAAAACGAGATAAAAGTCCACTAAAAAGCATGAACTACCAAAACTCGGCCAACGCACTATTCATAGCTCTGAATGTACCCTGTGAATCTTATTAAAAGGTTCACATTCTCAAAAATCTGAGCCCCCATCCTTTAGGTTGGGTGCACGCATCTGTTCAGTGTTGGAAAAACTTAACACAATTATAGAACAAGTCAAGTTACACGTCAAGAACTGATTTGAAATAAATAACGGAAATAAAAATTAACATCTGGAATAATTTAGGAACAGACTATCCTAGTAAGAACAGATGCTAACATTTTTGAAACCCTTAATCCATATGCCTGCCAAATTTCAGAACATAATTCAAACTTTAAAAAAATGTGAAGCTATCCACCAATGAGGCACAGTCTACGTGCTCAGTTTATGTGAATTTGATAAAAATTCATTTTGCAAAAAAGCAAACAAAAACAGATTTTTTGCATATTTTTTCCAAGTGATAAACGTTGGCCATAACAAAGTAATCTTAGAACCAATTTTTGTCAAAACAAAGGCCTCAAAGCTCAAGCTAAGGGATGTACCCGTGATCATGTTAAATTGAGTTATGAGGCCAGAATGAAACTAAGAAAAATGTAAACACAAAAAATCTAATAACAGACAGTGATAAAAGGTACGTACCATCTGCTGGACGCCAAAGATTACGACTGTGTTATATGGAGACAAATTGAACTGAAACATATTAAATAAGTCATATGTTACATTGTATGAGAATTATTCAGAAGGTACTTAAACTTAAAAAAACAAAAAGCCAACCTAGATATAACTTCAGTGAGCGCGAGTGGGTGTTGTGACATAGAATGTGTAACAAGATGTCTTGGAAAGAACATCTAAAATTATGTCAATCATAACCCATGCACCATGGTAAAGTGCCTTAATGAAAGAGAACTGAGGTTGGTGAACTGAATAACTTTTTGAGGTTGAATGTGGCACATCACTTCATACCGAAGGCTAAAACTGTCAACTTGCCATAAAGCAGTGTATAAAATTATGAACACCATGCCTTACCAAAAAATGTCAAAACTGTCACTGCCCTCAATGCCTCAATTTTCGGGCAGAATAATGGCCTCATTTGCTTCTGAGACTAGTTTAAAATGAAACTTAGTTCCCTTCCAATGATTATAAAATCTCCCTTCAGGTTTGAATTTCTTTCAACAGACACGAGTCATGTATTTCAACTGTTAAAAGATCAAAACATTAAACTAGTATGTATATTGTTAGATAACTCCAGGTTAGCCCCAGTGGTAATAGACCAAATGAGTGTAAAAATACATTGAATTCCAAAATCGAACTTTACAGTTTGTCTGCAGAGCCAAAGGTTTGCACTGTGCTTCATCGCTACCATGAACACCAACACTACTGCCCATTCTACGAGATTAGCAGTCACTAGCATGGCATATTAAAAACATTCAAAACTGGAATATTGGCAACGAATGTATTTTAACAAACAACACGATATCCAGTTAAATTATCCGTATGCATGCCCACTTTCTTAGAAAATTCCTTCCGTGAACCAAATCTCATTACAGGAGTATCCGTACTACACAATTACTTGATATTGTAAATTGATGCGCAATTTGCAGCACTCCTCCTCGCTCAGTGCACAATGGCTCTGCATCTGCGGTCGGGTGATGTCATACATTGCAATAGGCTGTTGATCAAGGGTTGCACAGTAGAGAAATTGCTAAGTGCGCAGAGCACTTAAAACTGGTTTGGGACGCCTGAGAAAAAACCAACCTTCCACAAGTCTTTTTGATAAAACTTTGCTTGTCCATGTAGCCCAGCGCGCCAGGCTCTCCAGCGAGAGTAAAGCACAAGCCAAGGGTTTAGCTCAACACCATGAGCGATGAAACCCTGCTTTGCTGCTTCTATCACCTACAACAAGAATTGGTGAACACCATGAGCTAATTAGAGACGAGTCATACAACTTCATACTGAGGCTTTTGTTTAGGTCATAAAATAGCTCCATCAAGCAACTGAATAGTGATGGTGAATAATAAAATAACTACATACATCTGTAATTAAACCTTAGTCACAACATGACTCACGTAATCTGTATGTCCATCACACTCACAAATTAAAATACAAATATCAAGCTTATAAAATATGGTTAGCTTTATTTCTACATTACAGACTTGCAGAAAATGAAAAACTGTCTTACACATAAGAATCTAAAATGATAAAACGTTAATTAGAAAGTTATAAAATCATTATATTATCTTCGGCGACAGCAATACAGCTGCCCTCTCAAGGCCTACTTATCAGGTTTTCTTGTGTGAAATACAGCTATCACCACATTAGCAATAAATGACTGGCTAAAATAAATTAATATACCGTGAACTAAAATTGATGATTTGTAATACTTCTAGGGTTCTGAACATGAATTCGGGGAAAACATTTAAATCCGGATCATTTTTGCTCAACAAAATAAGGTAAAAACAATAAACAAAGGTGTGTCAGGCTTTGGATCTCTGGAACCTGTTGACGAATGGATTAAATTGCTATCTGGATTTAGCCTCGATTTAGAAATGGCTGTGATCTGGAGTTTAACCAATGTGGATGATTTCTGTAATGAATAAGTACAACAATGTATTTTGAACTGCGAGCAAGAAATAGGTAGCCAAATTAGGTCAATACTTGACCTCGAAGTATGGTCTCATTTTTACCAAACACACTTAAAAGAGCAAACACAAAAATTGAGAATCAAACAATACTTTAAAAATCTATGCACTGCTACTAGTATTTAGGAAAAGCTGAAGTCAAATTTAATCCAAAATAAATCAAGTGGTAAATCTTCCCATTGAAACAATCACTGACTTACTATAATACATTATTTATAAAATCAAAATAAAAAGGTTCCACCTAAAATAATGAACCTGTTAAAATGATGGTTTTAAAAGATGGAGCTACATGAAAGTTTATCCCATCAATAAACTGACCTACTGTATCCCTCCGAGTGTGAAGGTTTACTTACAATGCGACCATCACCACTGCCAATGTCAAGCAGCCTTCCTCGAGGCAATGGATTCAACAGCTTCATCACATTCTTGACTTGTTGATCTGTGGCTGGCACAAATGGTAGACAAATCTTGCGTAGTGCAGGTATGACAAATGGTGCCGCAACTGCATAGACCGTGGTAAAAACAGCTCCACACACACCTAAAATCACAGCCCCAGTTGTAGTCAGCCTGCGATGGTGGTTACTAGGCTGACAATGGATGCAATCTTCTTCCACCATATTACTACAACAGAATTATCTCAGTAGCATGAGATTACATGAAGAATGAATAGATCTCACTACAAAGGTTTCTGAAACTTTATGGAATGCTTTTTATAAAGCCACAATAAACATGTGTTCAAGTGTTAAAAGTACCAATTTTCTTTACAAGCATATTTTCTCATCCAAAGTCACACGGTTGTTTTAATTTTTTTTTATTTGCCCAGTTTAGGTGAGCAGGAACAGGTCTAGGACTCCCTTGTCTTATTTTACAATCAGTTCGTAGAATTCAACTAAAATAAAATATACTTACAAAATGGGTTTTAACAAAAAAATGAATCTAGAATCATTTGTACTACATACATAAATTTTGGAGAAGACAGGGAACAGTAATTTACAAAATGTAATTTTACATTGATATTAAATCTGTCATTGTTTAACATCGAACTTGACCAGTTCTAAATTTTTTTTCAGAACAGTAATATAGGGGCAATTGCGTTTGTGACGGACGTACAATCAAATAACATTTTGATCAATTGTGAAAAAATGTTCATCCTAGGAAAATAATTAATACATCAATTGATAGGTCTCACTGATAGCTTTCAAAGCATGTGTCAACTTTTCCCCTATCTTTTAATGTGACTGAGAAAATTGCCCCTAAAGGGGTGTGACGGACGTACGCAGCGAATTTGAATTTTTTTTTAAATTGTTTAACGTTAGTTTTCTGTGAGTTGCATTAAGTATCAATGATTTAGTAGAATGTTTGCAAAGTACAAAACACTAATTTCTTGATGATATCTTCAGACAAATTTTTGTCAGACAGCTCAATATAAGTTGAGTTAGTGTGACGGACGGACATGACGAATGTACACTCTGAATTTCTGTTTGTTGTGACTAAGATATCAATTCAGAATGATTCAAACTTCTGCATTATTTAAGCTATTGGTATTTTGGTAATAATTCAATTTTTTATTTAAAATGTACCTATGACCTTTTGCACGAAATCATCACACTGGTAGTCCTATGCTAGGAATATACTCTAGGATTTTTACTTTTCAATACATTTGATTCAAAATATAAACCAAGCCTCTAAAAGCTTGACTTCACTATGCAGATAGTAAGCAATATAGATGGAAATGAGAGTAATAAAACCATTTTGTATTTGACAACGATTAGTTACCAAGAAGACCTGTTTTTTATTCTTAAATAGTCAATACTAATTCAAAACTAATATGTAAATGTGACTCTCAAAATATAAAATGAGAAATAAAGTGTAAATCATTACTAATCACTGTCATAAAAATGCCTTGTAATTGTTTTTATAAATTAGAGCTTGTGCTAAGCTTGTACAAAATTATTCTTTGGACCATGCCGTTGATGGTGCTGATGCATGCCAATGTAAGTAATAATGGTGATGTTTTAAAAGTATTAGTAACTGGACTTCAGCATCTTCCAAAAAAGTGTGAAGCATGGTTTGGTAGATACATGTAGCATCCACTTCCGGCATTCATGTTTTGATTCACATCACCCGTGTTGTCTGCCAGTGTGAAAACAATACATCTTAATAATTTAATTGATTAAGGATTATGATTTAGGAATATGTAGAACTATCTTATCAGATGTTGGTTTCTATTTTATTAGTGATTTAGCGTGGTTAAGTTTTCATTCAGCTCTTTAACTCATGCCTTCTTTTCAAATTTAAAAAAAAAGGCTTTAAATAACGTAACATCACAGGACGCGCAGGTACAATTATGAATTTCCTGATCCACGATGGGATTTTTTTGAGTTTCAAAGAATATTCTGACATTTATTTATTCTTCTCCCAGTTACAACTGTTCTTGCCATGTTCTCCAACCATTTCCTCTATTGTTCCTAAATGCTGGTTTAATATCCTCGAAGCTCAGGAGAAAAAAATTAGTCTAATTCTTAAAAAGATTGGGGCATAAAAATATGTCACATGAGACAATGTAATCACTAGCAATGAAATAATTGCATACAAGCCACCCAATGACCAAATACACTGAAAAACACAAAAAACACAAAAAGAGTGACTACAGTCATTGAGGGTATGACAAAAATGCTCAATAAAGTAGGTGACAGGTTCCTATGCTTAAAAATGCCTAATATCAGCTTTTTCAACACAAAAGACACCATAGCAGGCCAGAGAAGATATAACATGTTGATTCCAGGGCATTACCAACTTGGCATGTATTCCTTTAGGTCTCTTGTTATTAAAACTCTAGAGCACTGCATCATGAATTTCCCAAAAGCTAAGTATTTCTTTACAAACATGGGATGCGAACACAAAAACAATTTAGATTTTTTCAAAAAGCTACTGGCGTAAGGATGCCATATGGAGCGATTACCGTCTCTAATGTAGCCAGTTGAGACAGTGTCGATGGTACTGTCCACACAACAGTGCACAGGCACAGCTAGAACTTGCTGGCAATTAAATGCGAAGGCAACCTTTTTTCATGTCATTTTTAGCAAAAATAAGGTTCGTTGATTATCTCAGACATACTTTTCACTTAATTACAACTTTTTGTTATCTAATTAATTATTCGTTCTCTACTTTGGAAGTGATGTTTTGGGAGGCAAGAATTTCATGCCAATTTCTTTTCATATGGTCTAACTATAAGAGCTGTCGAGTCTGTCATTGTTCTACCCCTGTTGTGATAAGTTCAGTCGTCGTTTGCTCTTGTTTATGAGTCAGTCAACATGCCACAATGCTGTGGCATACCGGGATGTACTCATTATCGCTCAGAGTCTGTAAGCAGCCCTGCTGCGATGTTGAGTAGTGGGAGTGAATACAGGCCCAGTTTGACACCCAGTGAGCAGGGCAGTTCATTGTTCAACGAACAGATTGGTAAGCCAAACTCTGATAAGTTTATTATGGACTTGTCTTAAGTATAGACAGATTCCATTACAGAAACTGCCGAAATCCTGGGGAGCGCCATATTGAGGTCACGACATTACAGGCATGCTAGACTAAACACTGGGTCAGTACAGCCTGTCTGTAAACAAGCCTTCTGAGCTGGTGTGCCTGTTTGTGTTTTGTATTTTGTAGCAGATCAGCTGATTTGAAATCATTGATGGGGGGTAAAACCTAAAGCCAGTACAAATCACACAATACTGCAAAGTATATGGTTGCAATGGCACCAAAAATGGGTACACCATGTACGTATCTAAGCATCTGGGGGGCAGGGGTAGTGACAAATACATTGTTCAAAAATCTGGATTTCTGAAATACTTTTACCTAAAGACAAACTTATGGCAGATAGAGGTTTTACTACTGAACTCCTGCGACGAGTTAAGTTAAACATACCAGCTTTCACCAAAGGCAAGTCACACCTCAGTAAAAAGGTATGACAAAAACGTCTACAGAGCATTTCCACAGTAAGAATCCATTTGGAGCGAGCAATATGGAGACTTAAAAGTTTTCAAAATTTTGAGTACCAGTATTCTAGTGTAAAGCACAGAACCAGTGGATAACTACTTGATTTTATGTGCTGGGCTTGTGAACCTACTTGCTGATCTGATCACAGATCAAAATTTGGAAGACATGGACTAACGTCCGCAGTTTTTAAGTTGCCCATTCTAAGTGGTAACATGTACTGTTTCAAGAAATTTCTGAAAGTAAAATGTATGCAACTGTGCAACAGTTTGCTCAACAAAGCTTTCTGTGCAGCACATCTACGTTATAATAAAGTCATTGTCACGAACTTTAAAATTAGCGCCTACGTAAATAAACTGAAGGTGGTGCTTCTGTTTGGCCTAAAACAAATGTGATCAAGGTCATTGTCAGTTGTGTACATAACTAGTTTTGCTTTCTTAGTACAAAACATGGTTGTTGACACCATTTTTTAAATGAACTGCTTGATGTGGGTATCACCAGGATAGTAATGTGGTGCAATGAGTGAACTAAGTGACTAAAGGAAACAATCTTAATGACAGCTTGTTAAGATTGTTTTAGTGATTAAGTTCAACTAATGGAGATCATACGAAATTCATCACAATGTTGCAATATTAGGAAATGGTTATTTGGCCCTGGGATGTTTCTGTGAACACTGTGTCATCTTGTTTTCGTGTGTGGATAGATTCCAGGGGACAGTTCAGCCTCAGGAAAGTAAACAGTACATGACCAATGCTGGAGCAGATCCATTTGAAATAATTAAAACCCAAGTTAGAATAACAAACAAACAACAAATTCATGTCAGATCACATATTTAATAAAACACAAACCTTATAAAACCCAGGGATATGACTTTGAATAGCTCACTACCATGCTGAATAGCTGTGCTGTTTTTGTTTTGAGCATTCGTGTAACGACTGACTTTGGTATGCAAAGCCTGTGGCTGTTATGTAAACTATAGTATGAAGTTACACGATCTCTGTCTATTAGGGCTATTTAGAAGGTGCCAGATGTGTGGCAAAGGAGTTTGGTGGGCTCAGGTCACTATCCAGTTGGAGTGTGTCGCGGAACACTGGGGCAAGTGGGACAGTTGTTCCTCTGTCCGTGAGCCGATAATGAGTACATCGCGGTATGCAGCAACAGTGTGGCATGTTGACTGCCTCGTAAACAAAAGCAAACAACGACCGAACTTATCACAACCGAGATAGAACAATAACAACTTGTCAGCACTCACAGTCAGACTATATAAAAATAAATTGGCGCGAAATTCTTGCCTCCCAAAACGTCACTTCCGGAGTAGAGGGCGAGTAATTGTTTAAATTACCAAAAAGCAGTAATCAAGTGAAAAATATGGCTGGAATAATCAACGAATCTTGGCTAAAAATGCCATGAAAAAAGGTTGCCTTCGCTTCGACTTTAACTAGTTTAACGACGGTCGAGTCTCCGTATATCTTGCCTTGTAACTCAGTCCACATCGTTCTTTCGAGAATCACGTTTCACTTTCTTACTTTTATTGTAACATTTTAACTCATTTAGTGAGGAAATGTATGAATCCAACCGATTAAGCCCAACTCAAGCCAATATTACCTGCATCCTGTGGAAGCTGCCATTAGTCGAACAGCACCACCTATCGTGAACTTATTACGCGCCATCTCGTGGCAATTCTCATTATCACGTCATTCGATGCTTCGGCAGTGCATGGCTGCTTACCGTGCCTTCATCAAATCATGTACACTTTGCATTCGAGCCGCATGAAAAGCCTACTTTGCAATCGTTGTAACCAGTGAGGTTGTTAGAGGTTTCACAGAAATGTTGGTGCGTGACTTTTGAAAATATCTCCGGTAAAATTTTAATTACTTGTTATGTAGTACTATTGACATGAATGTACCCCAAAGACCTTCGACCGACAATCGGTGTCGACTTAAATCACGCCAATTAACATGACAATGAAAACAGACACCATAAATGTTCTGTGTTATTTTCTTTTGTATTTGTTTATTTAGATAAAAAAACACGTCGCACTGCCTTTCGCATCCAGTTCTGTGGAAAAAGTAGCGATGTCATGAGACAGGCTATACTGACCGGCATTTGGTCGGGGTTTAGATACCCCAAAGCCTAAGCAAGTCCGCCGGACAGTGACTGACACGTCTTTATCGATTCACATGTCCATGCTCTTGGCTTAGCCGCAAAACTGAAGCCGAAAAACCATTCGGTAACTCAGTGGATTCCTCTAATAATTCATATAGATTTTAAAAAATCAGACGGCTACACGCCGGTGGGTTCCATCGAAACAGGAACCCCGGTGTAAAACCCGGGACTCGAAAAAATTGTCCGAGTTTCCTGTCTAATCCCAATGATTCCTGTTTAAAGGGTCGGGGATGCTGTTTTTCCCGCTGGTTAGCTGTTTCGAAGCCTGGTGAGGTGCACCGGAGTCTGTTTTCGACTCAGGGATAGTCTCATGTGTTTCACTAAAACCGCCGGGGGTTTCTGATTCGAAGGGATACCCTGTACTAGGCCTAATTACTTTTCAATTTTAGAATAGTCATGTTGGTCGTTTGCGTTACAGTGTATTGTTAGATTTTTTACATTAAAAATCATACACTAACCAGGCGTGTTAGTTTACAGCCGCAAAAGATGAACACATCCAGCACGCCGTTCTGCAAAGCCCGTGAATCTAGTAGCGACTAGCTCACTCATTCAATTTGTGACGGCGCCGTAAAGTCCTTGATGTGCCGGGGACTTCACTGGATACCCTGCTGGTAAACGGTACAGGTTTCTTCATCCACTTGCGAGCAAATCTTGTTAGCGGTATTTGCCTAGCGTACATTGCAGTCCGAGGGGTGGCCGGGCTTCAGACGTGTGAAGAAAATTACTTCATTTCTTCAAAAAAAAAAAAAAACAAAAAAAAACGGAAGCTGGGCGACGATGTAGAAACAGAAGCTGCTGATGACATGTATATGTCAATGGAAGCCCTATTGAATCATTCAGAAACTCAAAATTCTCTCTTTGTCAAACATTAAAATTACAACAATTTACAAAGGAAGCGCGTGGTAAATGCCAACACGAAAAAGGCATTTGGTCTTTTCGGCAACTAAAAACTGTTTTAAAAAGAACAACTACGAACTGGTTGCACAACAGATAACGCTTTAAATAAACATTACGGAAAAAAGCTGGTTCGCGAGCGCTGTGGTCCATCGCCGGAAACAAGTATGTCTTTTAGCAACTTGTAGAAGTTAATTGGTAGCGTGGTGGCGCAATGGAAGAGCACGCGCTCTCTAATCATAAATAATTTCCCATTTTTGAATAATTAGACCAAAGTAGAGCCGTCAAGGGCTGATTTTACTTTAGACATCAATGAAAATGCCTGTTTTCTGAAGCAGAGATAAAATTTTCCATTGGGCAGACGGGGAAACCACCCTCCCGACCTTCCCCATTGGTCGCCACGCGCCTCAGTCCACAATCACGTTTAGCGCGATTGTCTACGAGAAAAAATTTCTGGTCCCCTTATAATATCCTAGATCTACCACTGCAACTAGTTACGTTTCCACTTCATTATTTTACTAGAGCACTCTGCATACAATCTTCAGGGAGACTTGGGTGATAACAGGCTCAACATATCGTCACTTATTGCGAGCACAGACTTGGCTTCAGATATTGATTTAATAATTAAGTCGGGACTATTTCCACATGAGGAAACATTCCGACGATAAAATTAGCCAAAAAGAGTTAGACTTCGGTTCTGTGGTACCCATTGACGAAGATGATATACAATGAACTGAATTACGTTTCTTTTGAGTAACTCTTTGAAGCGTTGAATGCGCGTCGCCAGTGCCTGCCTTTTACTAGTTGATGTCTCACGTTGATGATCAACACATGGATAAAATTTGCTTTAAAGACTGGGGAAAAGAAATCTTGGACTTACTGCGTGTGTTGAAACTTTTGTAAAACATATAATATTGTTTGAGCATCCTTGTCTTGATTTCGGGGCAACGTAAACGGACTAGGGTTTGTTACACAAGTAAAACCTTGTGGCCATTTTGCAACAAACAGCACGATCTGTAGTTAGATCGGGTATTTCCGTCAGTCTCTTCCACTTTCCAAAAGTCACATGACTTGTCCATGTATGACAGAAGCTTGCACATGCGCCGGCAGAACTGCGACGAAATTTTTCAGTGAAATTCATCGGAAATATCAGTGGTCCGAACCACTACATCAAGTCATACGGAATAGATAGTCTTCGATTTTCAAAAAAACAGTGAATAATTAAAAAAACATGAAACACAAACATATTTTAAACAATTCCTAACGAAATTACTATCTCGCAACGTATAATGGAGATTTATTCATTTTCTCCTGTGAGGGAATTTCCACCGACGAAAAATCACAATCTCCCGATTACTGAAATACGCGGGAAGAAAATCTCTGTAATCACCACAGAGTTTCTAATGTTCCTCCCATAGCTGAGTGCCTGAAAAAATGGATATTAGCGGCAGATTATCGTGTGTGAACACACTCCGAATCTGAGGTCGAGACCACTTTATGAAGCAAGCCAGTAAAGCAAGAGATTTCTTAAAGCGAATTCCAAGTGGAGTTTAGAATATATTTGAAAACTACAATTCCTTTTAAACTAAATTACCACTTCAATTGCTTGTAAAACGGGCTGGTACTTGAAGTCGCTATTGTTTTATGGTATGTCTAAGGCCACATTTTCCTTATTAGGGAAATGTGCCACTGCTTTATCTTGCCTTACCATGTAAGAAAACGTGACTTGTCTTGTCGGAGAAAAATCGACGAATTGACGAGCAATTGACAGATCACTGGTGCTTACGTTTTCACTA
This sequence comes from Phoronis australis, assembly GCA_002633005.1. Lineage (NCBI taxonomy): Eukaryota > Metazoa > Phoronida > Phoronidae > Phoronis > Phoronis australis. Next base: position 108,007 of record NMRA01000680.1, read on the forward strand.
GTTTAAAGATCCTCACATTCAATAGGCAGGTTCATAAAGAAGACCGGTGCAAACGTACCTGCATTTCGACGTCATGTACCCTGTAAACCGTATTTATCTTCACACCTGATATCAGGTAAGAGTTGCACCTGCTTAACACTGTTTAACTCGTGTCTGTAAACTACAACTGGAAATCATATGCGGTCGTTTTTGTTTTTCTCCTTGGATGTGTTTTATTGTCGAGTAATTCAAGAGACTGAGAAAAATTGTAAGGTCACGTGGCCTGTGTTGTGTAATTTACCAGTCTTTGAACTTTTGAGAAAACTCCCCAAGTGTATTCGAGATTTTATTCAGAACTTTATTGGTGGTCACACTTTCTAGAAAACTACTTCAAACATGTAGATGTTGCTTTTGTTTGAAATTTTGAGCAGGTCTGGTTGAGTACTTTGATTGCTCCCAAAACATGAGGACTTACTGCGCACGAGTAACTTTTAAAATTTATTCATCATCCACGTGGACTATTCCTACAACCGTAACATTTCACGCAGTAGCACATAGACTGAGAAATCAATTTTAATTTAGTTTATTTTTTCTGGGTATGCGAATTGAGGTTTAACGTGCGTGAATGTTTACAGACATTTCAAGTTAAAACACAGTAACTGCACAGCAGATACGTCAAGTTAGATCGTCAATTTTCTTTCTACTTCACCTGCGATGTTTCTAGCTCGACAAATGAACTTTTTTGAAGGAATTTGTTTCTTAGAAAGAAGGACGGTCTTGAGGTTGACGTTCGTCTTTCCATAATCTTCTTCTTTAGGCACACTTTGTGCCATTTGCCTCTGTTCTCTGATTCCACCTTGTTCATGTACATAGATCAATTCGATTTCCGGGATCGGGTCTCCGGACGCTTGACAAGACAGTTGCACCGTTTCACCTTGTAATCGGACACTGGTTCTGCTTTCGTCGAAAGTGGGTTTAACGCAAACTAAATCTCTGTCCGATGTTTCTTTTAGTAGCAATTTCTGATGTGGGGTAGAGCAGCGAACAACCACTCCTCCTCTGTAAAACTGAGCCGGTATCCTTTTCAGCCACGTCAGTTCGCAGTTGCAGTGCAGCTCATTTCCATATAGATTTAGGGACTTCAACTTCGAAAAGTAGGGCATCAGTTGTTTCTCATTCAGTGTCTTCAGCGCGTTGTCGTGCAGTTGCAGATGCTCAAGTGACGTCAGGGATGGAGTTGGAGGAAAGCTCGTGATATGATTGTTGTTTAACAACACCGAACTCAGTCTAGATGAGGACATTAAATTCAGGTCTACCGGAAGTGCTGTCAGATTGTTGTTACTAAGAGAAAATGATAAAAGTTCTGGTAGATCCATGTTATCGGGAACAGCCGTAAACTGGTTGTTGTTCAAGTACAGGTGGGACAGTTTCTTCATGTTGTTGAAGATGGTGCCGTCTTTCAGGTTTAGTTCATTTCTTGCAAGATGGAGAGAGTAAAGATTTTGAAGAGGGTCAAAAGCTCCCGTTTCAACCTTAGTCAGCTTGCAGCTCATCAACGTTAGATATTTTAAGTTTCCGAGACCCTCGAAAGATCCTGAAGACAGTTGGCGTAAGCCGTTATTGGATAAATCAAGTCTCAATAACTGAGATAGCCCATCAAAGCTATACCTAGGAATGTGATCGATTTGATTTCTTGTCAGTGATAAAGAAGACAATCTGCCAAGATTCCTGAAAATCCCTGGCTTCAAAATAATTTTGTTTCCACTGAAGTTTACATCTTCGATGGCCTGGAGTGGTTGAAAGACTTGATTCTGAAAGTCCGTCAAGTCATTACTTCCAAGAAATAGCCGTTTCAGTGAAGCTAGGCCATCAAACCCGCCAACGTCAATTGTACGAATCTTATTACCGTGAAGGCTGAGATGGGTGAGACCACGCAGCCCAGAAAATGAATATGGTCTGATGCCTTCAATGAGGTTTCGGTTAAGGTTCAGTTCTTTTAGGTTGAACATGTTGTCGAAGGCATTTTTAGGAATGCTCCTCAGTTCGTTATATGAGAGATCCAAGATTTCAAGACTATCCAACCCATCAAATGGGTTCACGATGTTCTGCACAAGGTTGTCGTGCAAGGACAACTTTTGAAGCTTCCGACAACCGTAAAAGGAGGTGCCATCGACAATTCTGATTTTATTGTAAGACAATTCGAGTTTTTCCAGTTGCTGAAATGACGAAAATGCGTAAGGTGCCACGAAATTGATTTCCGCTGATTGAAGCACCAGATCTCGCAGTTGAGTGATACCTTGAACTGCTGTCGGAGTGATATCCCATAATTGACACCGAAAGCATAACAGACGAGTTATTGTTGGCGGAAGTGAGTCGGGGAGCGCCTTGAGATCGCTACACCTCGCCTCTTGCCGGGCAACATTGCAAGCGCAACCTTGTGGACAATTGGCATAACAAGAATGCAGCAGCGTAAGTACGACGAGTAGACGGGTTGTAGCTTGTAACATCACGGAAAGTCTGCAAATAAGGGTTAAGAATATCTGGGTTCCATATCTATGACACTGTGTTGCCTTGTCCGGTATAAAGCCAACTGTTGTAACCATAATTATATGTTACATGTATATTACTAATAAAATAACAAAAGGAACTACGAATCAAAAGCGTGGGCACAGTACAATGAGACACTTTTATAGTAATCATTCAAACTGTCCAAATCCTTCAAAGATAAATAACACATACATCCAACAGTTAAACCATACCATAGTTCTAACTAAGATAGAATTCAACAATTTTCACAAGTGTCGAATATAAATCAGAGCTTATTTGATTGGTTACAACTAACCGGCTAGTAGCGGCAAAATCGTACTTACTTTCTCTGCAGACCTTTATTGTTGCAAAGTGTTTAACCTACCTAAAGGTGTGCCTACATATATAAGCACTCACAACGTATAGGTAGCATATCACTAGGTCGTGGTAATGGGCAGCTGGCAGAGCTGTACCGGTGTTTTGATAATTCAAATTTTCGGTGCATACATGTACGTGAACGCAATATCCTTTCCTTGGGTATTTGATGAAGCGAGTGTAAAAATGATGGAGGTGGATATCAGAGATTTAGAATCTTTGCCTACATACGTGGAGCCGTTTAAAACTTTCTAAGTCCAGTCGCAGATTAACTTTTGCCTTAAGCAAGTTGAACCGATTTGCAAAGGCGACACCCTCTTTTTGTATGAGTAATGAAATTAAACGATTGCTGCGGACGTAAACGTGATAGAAGTTCACATTCAAGCCGACAGCAAACCTTCATGAACCAAAGTAACGAATCTTATGCGCCACCTACATTAATAACTTGTCATCGAGTTGAAAGGTAGCAAAGACGGGCCGTTTATAGGTTTTCACTTTTCTACACCGTGACGAGCAACGCATCGGACGACTAAAATTGTCAATGTAGGAGGAGTATTTGATGGCGGGTATGTATTGAAATTCTGCACAAGATTGTCGGTATTATATAATCAATATTCATTCTAAGACTGACAAATTTCTAATCAAAAAGAGAAACATAATTTTCGTCACAAAATGGAACCCTGCAGCATCAATAAATAAATAAAATTAACCCTAAAAAGCAAAAAAAACAAAAAAAAAACAAAAAACAAATCAGTATTAAGATAGAGGGCTTGTTTAAACCATGATCATGCACAAGATAGTGCTGGTGTGGCCATAAAAGCGCCTTACGGACCTCGCCAAATATCCAACTGTCTCTCACTTGAACCAACTATTCACACCTCCATCAATCCATCCTTTCCCCACCAATCCATCATACAGGAATCAAAATCCATCGGAGCGCGCCGTTGAAATGTCACTGCAGCAGACTGGGCGCACCATTGCCTGACGACCGCAGTCCGTTTATATCATAACCGTGTCAGCAGTTCTTTAGCCATCTCCGCACCTTCTCATCAACACCAATGGTGGCGACATACGAACGTATATTAGTTGAGAGAATCACATGTACTATATAGAATCTGATCGGGACTTGTTTGAAACAGTGGTGAGTTCACTGAACAGTTTTTTTGTGCAGTTCTACGAACAAATCTTTACTACCACTATATATTACAATTAAGTATTTTATTCAGGGATGTCTGGTCTATTCAGGGCTCTAGCTGTTTCGAAGGCGCAGGTGTCTTGCTGAAACGCACTACAGCGTCATATGTGGTGACTGATAAAGCACAGGCTGATTTAGCCATGACCTTCTCATCAGCCACCATTCGTAAATAATACTTCGAGGAGTGTGACGGATAAATACGCGGACGCTAAAACAACTCGAAATAATACACGGAATACGTCGAATATGTCCAAATTAAAAGGCATAGTAGTGTCCATATTAGAAACCCATTTGTCAAATTTCAAAAAAAAAAAGCATCAATGAATTCTGAAGATACAGAGGCAAACGTAAATAATAAAAACGGCCTCTGTAGGGGTCACAGCTGCAGTCGACATATCTTCCATATCCGTCAACGCGGGAAACGAAATCGCCACTAGGACCCAAAATAATCGAACCCCAAACATCAGGATCAGAAACATGCTCACCAGGTGAAGCAGAATACATTCAATCCGTGCGAAAATTGGAAGAAATCGTCGTCTCCTTAATGGAAGCATATTTGCTAAATTTCACTAAAATCCATCAAGGAACTTCAAAGATACAGAGGCAAACGTTAAAAAATTGACATCAAGGCGCAAAAACAGTACTCGGGTCTGCCTGCTTCATTGCATTACATCTGCCAAATCTCATCATGATTGTGCGACGGGTTTAGGAGATACAGCCGCGGGCGTTGAGAAATATGTACATGACGGCAATGTGCACCCACATACTGAGAAATATGTAGGCGCATAAAAATCATTTCTCATCTGAATAAGGAACAAGTGGATACCTATTTTGTTCCAATAAGTGACTGGTCCAAATAATGAGTGGTTTTCTTCGACGCAAGGTGGATTAATCATAATGGCTGCTTTGATGCTTCACATTTGATACTACTAAAGAAAATGACGTCATGATGTGAATATCTTACACTTAGCCAAAAGGAGCCACGAGCTTGTATTAAAAGGGAACGCACCACCAGTCAGCTAGCGCACTGGTCTTAGAGATAACTCCTCAACAGAGGTAGTCTAAAAAGGTTTGCAAGTCTTAACGTGTTTAGTGTTTAACCTTGGGAGCATTTTAGTCAAGGCAAATACCTTAGTGCAAGCGCCACTTTCCCGATAGCAGAGCAATTTTAACTTCAAATTTTCCCTCTTTACCGTACAGTGTGGCAGACAAGTGCTTTGTTGTCAAAATCCTCAACGAGAATACAGGTCAAGAGGATTCCAGTATATTGTCAGTTTAGCTAGTACTATAGATGTCATAAACAATACCTGGATTAAGTTTCCTTGCAGCAAGTCACGCCAAATTTTGAAAAAGTTACGCGTTTGGCAATCACTTCGGTGCAAAATACATGCAAGAAACGTGACGGTACCATCAATTTCTCCTTTCACTGTCCATACGCTTCTCCTTGCATGCCTCTTTACGAATAAGGAGCGTGACTTCTCAATCCGATATACCACACATACATGTACAAAATGTCACCAAGTGCACGCGCACAGGAAAGAAGAGACGCACGATTTCCGTTCACCGTCACATTGCCGTCAACTCCCCTTAAGCAGGCAAATGCATAATTCTCAACAGGTAAAATTTCGGAAAGTTCAATTTCAAACTGACTACAATGTAACCGAACGTCACATTTGAGAAAGACGGGAGGACACCTACAAATTTGTTTTCCGATAAATTTCCCCAGTAAAGTTGTTTTAATCTTGTTCTTCAAAATGATCACGCCTGGGAAAATGAAACGTTGAGGAAGCCACCATAAATCGCACGTTACAGAAATTGAATGAAATAGACGTTTTTAACAACATTTTTATTTTCAAGGATAATATCCACACAGCAAACAGAATTAGAAGCAATAAATAAGTAAAAAGGCCTGTTTAACTCACAAATTTCTATATACTGTAACAAAGACAGAGTACGAAACAAATGATTCACCACCATTGTCTATTCCAGAGGGAAATGATAAAGGAGAAAGTGACATCTACTATGTTGCAGCATAAAAAAGTGCAAATCATAAATTTAGAACTATGGTCACAAGCTGAGCATGTTGGCTAAAAGTTGAGCACACAGACAAACTCAGAGACTGGTGAATTAGAATTAGAACGGTGAGTGAGTAAAATCAAGTGTAATCGTACAATATTTATGAACCAATCACAACAAATCAAGCAAATTATATATAACCACGCAGTCATATAATTCACCACTCTGATATGGTATAAGTAAGACTTCTTGCACACATCTCTTTTCAGACTTAACTATAGGCCAGGATCTGTGACAAAAATGCCATACAAGAATGCTTACTAATAAGCAAATAGTTATATCATTCTATAATGCCAACAAAAATAATTAGCACTTTCCAAAAGCTGGAAACAGGCCTCAGTCTGATACAAGAGAGAATCTTTTAGTTGAGTGCATAAACAAAACAAAAGTGTACATTTTAAATTGAGTATTCGGGTGAACAAATTAATGGCAGCAACATTAGTGACATACTTTGAAGGCTAAACGGACAATTTGGAATGTTTAAACCTCAAATCTCTGTAATCCCAAGTAAACTAAGCCCTGCTGTATGGACACTAAGGTGCACTATGCTGAAAATCTTCTTCCCTAATTTCACAAGTGGCAGTCCTACATACTTGCTGTGGACACATTGAGTTTGAGTGATGTAGGATCTGTTTCATGAAAGAAACCCAAGATCTAAGTCAGAAATTTGGCTCCATTTGACAATTTCTGAAATAAGGTTACGCAACCTTGCAAAATGTTGACAAACAAACAATAAGTTTTACCCCGGCAACATTGTTTGTCAGGTAAAACGGCGGCTTGGAAACGAAGGTGTGTCAAGAAGGCTGCGTTCCGGTTGCTCACATAAACTCCTGGCCGCCAGCGATATGTCAATTATTAGCGCATCACAGCCTAGAAATAATTTCAAGAAATTATCTCAGTAACAAACAGTTGCTTATGTATTTTCAGATACTTTGCACTCAAGTAAGACTTTCAATGTATTCATTTTTCTCAAATAACTATGTGGAGCATAAGGTTGTATTTCTGATATAAGCCTTAAGTCATTTTTCACGAAACGAACCTAGTAGATACTTGGCTACATCAAGTGAGAAAATGTGAAGCAGATCGAACGTGAATTTGATTGATTTGCGAAGCCCCTCAGGCAGTTGGGGGGTACATACAACCATTTATTCTTCAATTGCAATATCAGTTACATCTACAACATGGTGACTACCCAGTGACGTATGTCAATTTCCAAATTCCATGTATGATCCACGGATTAACACACAATCAAGTGTTCCATTGTGAAAACAAGTATTCCATCATTGTAAGTAGCAACAAACAGCTAGCACTGATACACTCAGAACATGAAAGACTTCCCGATCATTTCTTGACATACCTTACCTACAATTTACTCATTCTTGTGATAACCCTTGCTTCAAGAAGGTGACTGTTTTGAGATACAACCGGCATTGTTTCAATGAATAAACCTATTAAAGAACCAAGCTATGTCTTAAAGACTAAGCCCTATCAGGTTACTGATAATTGCTTATGTAATCCTATACATGGCATTCATCACATTCACATGTTATTCAAGCAGTAGCCCAATAATTACACCTCTACATCAAGCTTGACCAAGTCTACACTCATATCCCAAAGTCTCTTTTGGTACTCCTCATTGTAGGATTCCTCAGATGAAGCGTGCTCCTCATTACTCTTGAAAAACTTTCCAGTGACATCTGAAATTGAAAGAAATGCAGGACTTGGACTATACTGTTTTATGGTCTGTGCAAGGAAACTCCTATCCACACAATTAACACAATAGATGGTAAACTCCCCCAAATTTAGAATACTTGACAATGGACAGGTGAGATGTCCTTTGTCAATGATTATTCTCTTATAACAGAAGAGTACGTGGAGTATCTGAAAATGGAGAGATGGCGTCACCTCACAAACAGATGCCTGTATGCCAAATTTTATGAAAATAGATTGAGGACCTTTGAAGATAGAGAGGTAAACGTAAAAAAATAAAACTGCCACTAGGTGGCACAAAAGTAGTCAGATCTGTCTGATAGTCATCATCCTGCGTTATTAACATCATATAAAAATGCACTTACTAAATTTAGATCCTGCAAATGGTTTAGGAAATACAGCCATAGGCGCAAAAAAACAAAATTGCCACTGGGAGGCTCCACTGTAGTTGAAGTCGTCGGAAAACCATCGTCAGCCGTTCACTTCATAGTGAGAACATACATGACAATTTTTGCAAATATCCTTTGAGCGGTTTGGTTGATGGAGGGATGGATGCTAAAAAACAGACTTGAAAACAGTAAAAATGACCACTGGGTGGCGCAAAATACCCGAATCCATCCGAAAACGGAAGGATAGCGTCACCTCATTAATAGATGCCTATGTGCCAAATTTCATGAAAATCGGTTGTGTACCTTTCAAGATCAAGAGGCAAAAGTAAAAAAACTAAAATTGCCACCAGGGGGCAAAAGTGGTATTCGGGTCAGTCCCAAACTCGTCGCCCTCTGTCGTCAACCCCATACGAACACACCTGCCAAATTTCAATAAGATCCTGCAAGTGGTTTAGGAGATACAGCCGCGGATCCCGGTCGCCAGACGCCGGGACGCCCAGACAGAGATGACGGCAATATGTACCCACATATAAATATGTGGGCGCATAAAAATGATAACATCCTGCAAGAATGTAGTGAAATTTGAATGAGGGAATGCCATGGAATGCCATATGTAAGCGATGTCTTTGCTCAATTCTAAGCACAAGATCTATGTTGGTGCACACCAAGGATTCCAAGGAACACAGCAGCTAAATTTTACGAAGATCAAGGGGTTTAGGAGAAACAGCTGCAGACCAAGGATGGTGGACACCCGCACAGAGAAGTCAATAATATGCATCCACACATCATGTAGCTTAAAGTAACATTAAAAAGAGTGCTTTCTGCCAAAACCCAAGTTTTGATTTAGGCCATATAGCATTTCAAAAGTGACCTCAAATTGTTCCTTACTTATACCAGGAATGATTTCCGGGCTGTCAAAGAACTTCAGGTCATGCTGTAATGTGAAGTTTTATGAGCTTGACCTGAAGAAATGTCCATTTGCCAGTTCTTTCCTAACTCAAGAGATGATTTTGAAGCTAAAGGAACAAATTATTTTAATAATTTAACAAGTTCATCTGACTTAAAAGTCAGACACTAGAATCGGCAGACCGAAGCCAGTGTTGTAATCAATATCACTTAGTGCACGAGTGGACACACAAAAACATCATTATACACAGTGGCAAAAACTACCTTTTATGTTAACCAACTTGAGAACTTTTTTCTTTGCATCTTCCTCTGTTTCGGCAGTTCCCTTCCACAAGAGGAATGGAGACAGAATGTACTTTAGCAGGAAGACGACAAATCCAGGAAAATTTCTTCCCAGGCGTGTGCTGGGTATAAAGCCTAAAAAGTTAAGAGGATGTTTGACATTATTCTCTGACTGAAGTCGGCAAGTACAATACTCCACTGGGCCAACACTGTCTGTCAGTACTATTCAATGCAATTTTAACATTTGCCCACACAGAAAATTGGTGACGCTCTGGGACATACTAGTAACTGGGACACCGTAATGACTTAAATATAACAAATTACTTCCATTATGTGTACCCGACGTTTGATGTAAATCCAAAATGGTACAAGAAAGGCCACTTTGCAGAATATCTCAGTGGGGCTGAAAGAAAAAAGTTTCATCCTCATGGAAGCTCAAGACCCTCTGGTTCAGCAAAATTCAAAATTAATTTGTTAAACGTGGAAATGCATCTTGGACTCCGACGACAACTATAAAGTTGTACTATCTCATACTTGCTATAGAAAAGTATTGTAATTGTAAGCCATTGTGTAATGTAACCTGCTCACAACATTTGCAGCATTCAATCAGAACAGATGGCCCAGAAAAGTATGAGCTATGTACTTAATAAGCACCTTTCATTTGATACAATACGGCATTATTATCATATTCCCAAGTTTACATAACACTTGCCAGACCACATCAGTAACATTTGTCAGACACTACCAAATAACACAATGAGCAGTCATAATTTTAATCATACTGCATTCAAGACCTCCCACGGTTGTGACCCTTTTGAAACCCTTAGCCTTAATTTACAGCAATTTACAAAATGTACAACAAACTAGATGTCAGACTTGGACAAAACCCACCCACACTCAACCAAACTTCTGATAATACCCAGTATCACAAAAACAATATCCTAATTGGCACTGACAGATTAAACATGATACTGGCAGTCACTGGCTTGCTCACTGGAATAAGACGGTTCAAAAGGAAATGGACACAAGGCTGTAAAACAGTAATGATGAAAATTTTTAGTCAGAAAACAGTTTGACATCACCAGCATTGCTCAAAGCTTAATTCTATATTTGACTTAGGGAACTAGGTAGAACTCTAAAAGCATTGATTAGAAATATTTCACAGATACAGTAGAAGACAAGGGTAGACAGATAAAATATCATTTCCCTGTCATAACGGCTATCTGTAAACAGTAAAACTGGCAGGTAATAAATATTACGGGGGAAAAATTGTAATTGCAGTATTGATTAGCTACCTTACTCCCGATAAAAAAATCATTGTAACCACTATCAGGAATAATCAGGAATTCATTACTTAACCTGGACACATGCAGTTGACTGTAACGCCTGTACCCTCAAGTTTCCTCGCTAGTTCATAAGTGAATAAAACATTCATCAGTTTGGAGTCCTTGTATGCCTGAGCACCATTATATCGGCCTGGATCCTTCTCATACATCATGTCATCCAAGTTTATAGGCACGCTCTTAAATGTACCTAGGAGTTGCAACAAGAGAAATGACATGTTGAAGCTGGTTTTTCCTTTAGTTAACATACTGTATAGTTAGCTTTTAAAAAATGATGATATCTCTTCTCATCAAAAATCGGCAAAATAAATGTTTTTGCTTTACAGACAACCATCTTCCAACTTTCTGTTGATTTTATGCCAATTTTCACATTCATACTCTGCTACTTTCCCCTCAACTGGTCATTAATCCTGGCACCCTGTTTGGTCAAGTTTCAGATGGCCTCAAGAGGGGTAAAAACTTCAGGTACTTCTGTAGTTGCCAACTTCAGGAATCCCTTCAAGAGATTAATGTCGTCCACACATTGCAAGCTTCAATCATTCTCTAGTTTGAAAGACACATGACTCGCCATATGATAGAAGTTTGCATAAAAGCAAATAGCATTCACCTCCGAGGGAAATATGAGGCCACGAAAACATCCAAAACAAATGTGTGGTAGATAAAGTATTCTTCTCTAATGTCCTAAGTTCTCTGAACATTTTCGACTAATTTTCTTCGCGATTTCTAACAAAATGTCGGAAACACAAAACTGATTAGGACCAAATTTGTCAACTTTTTTGGAAAATTCTGAAGTTTAGCTTTCAAAACATGAGAAATATGTTTTCATCAGGCAATCTGGGAAATTTAGTGCAAAACTAAGGACTTCCAGGCTGGAAGTCCAGGATTTCTGTGATAAACCCCAAAACCAGATGACTGTGGCTTGTATTTCATGATTTCACCGATTCCCTATAAATGACATTGGAACCAGGTTTAGCTTTAATAGCTATTAGATATTATTCAAGATGTAAAGTGGAATTATCCTGAAGAAAAGTGGCTTCCTGAGTTAAGCCTCAATGATCAACACCTTACACCAAACAGGGACATCTTCCACAAGAAAAATAATTTTATTGAGATTAGATCTAACACAGAATCGAAACCAATAACTCTGCAATTGCAGCAACATGGTCTACAGCTGAGCAAAACTTCATGCATTAAATTACTGAATATTTTATGCATATTTAAATGGTAAAGACAATAGCCTTGATTTCAGCGAATGTTTGGCAAAAAACGGTTTAAGTTGCTGATTTGAAACAAAATCACAAATAAAGCACAAGTTCCGTTGTTTTACCACTCTGTTCAAAACTATTTACATCAATAAGTTCTTTCTATTTAACAATCATCACAAAACTGCATTTTTCAGTTGCAAAAACAAAATAGTGTCCCCATAAATGGCATGATAGTATTTCAAGCATAGACAACTGCTGAAGTCACAGGCCTTTACTTCAGCAAAGGACTGGCAGCCAAGGGCAAGATAACTTATAAAAACACCAAAACAAGGATTTTGTTGTTTTACAGCTCTGGTCACAGCTAATAACTTAAAGCGGGCAATTCCATCAAACTTTTATCCCAAAAGTGCGTAAAAACAAACGCGTCCCTTTAAATCTAATGTTTTGTGTTAGTTGACCTGGTCAGACGAGGTACCAAAGATACATCAACGGATAACCGTATCAGCTCTGGATAAAACCACTAAGACAAGGTCTGCTTAGTATCTTTTAAATTTATAAGCCTACTCACTGACCAAAATGAACAGGGAAGTGACAGGATTATTTCGCAACCAATATAATCGTGTTAATATGGACGTACTTCCGCCAGCTTTCACGTTGTAATCATGAAGTGTGGAGGAGATATTAACGACTGTAGATGTACCACATTCAGAGGCCGTCTTCTTTAATACATCCAGCAACAAGCAGGTCAACAGGAAGTGTCCTAACAAAGCAGAAGATACTTTAGTTTTCAGTGTAAGCCATTCAAGAGATGACAAAATAACAAACAGGTTATTCAAATTCTAGGACGATCATTTTTAATAATGACTTTGCTGTTAACTTTAATTAGCAATTAAGCAGGGCTTGGAATGACCAATGACAAAAAAGAAGAAAACTTTCCAGGCGATGTATCGTACCACAAATAAATAGGCTTTGGTGATGAAAATATTTTATGTGTCATAAAATTCAACCAAAATAAACGTTTTTGCATGAATAAAGTCAAAATAAAGAGGAAAAAGAAACAATAAAAAGAGGAAACTGGAAATCAAATAAGAGGAAATCGAAAAGAAAAACTAGGAAATCCTGTTTAAAGAGGAAAGTTCCAAGCCCAGATTAAGTCCTAGAAATGCTTCAACAAAAACCAGATCAAAACATTGAGTGACACGTCAGTATGACAAAAATGGCCAACTTCAACTGAAATGAGATGTCGCAACCTGACAGTCACACTACCCAAGCAGCAAACAGTATGTTTTTTAAATTTCTGTGATATTTTTGATATTTTACCCATGTCCTTCAATTTTAATTTAAACAAGTTCAGGATATAATTTTCATCGATAAACAGAAAAACGTGCTTGATGTCATTCACATCAGTTTCCTGGGCCAACAAAAGTCTGCTCAGACTGAACAAAACTTTAAAAGATGGTACACCTATAAGTACAAATGATGCCAGTCACTTTGCAAAAGAGTTCAACTAGAATGAGCAAGTCAAATGCAGACTTAATAGGACCCAGCTGATCATTTCTACATACCTAAATGATTTGTGCCAACCGTCAACTCGAAACCATCTTTTGTCAGCAACTTTTCCTTGCCCATCCATACACCAGCATTATTAACCAGTGCGTTAAGTTTTAGTCCTTCTTTGTGAAAATTCTCAGAAAACTGTCTCACAGATGACAAGTCTGCCAGGTCAAGCTGTGCCAAAATATATATCAGTAAAGTACTGTGCAGAGACAATATTTTACAGAAGTTCATTCAACTTGAGGAATGGGTCAGTAGATCACAGCTCCCTTTGCTCACTAATCTCACATGCCCTATTTCCTAATCATCAGTATTACACAAAGTAGTCCTGAGGGCGATTTATATCCACTAATCTTCATTTGGGACATCCCATTTCACACAATTTTGACTGTTGAATGTGTTCATTGACATTATGTCATGAAAACATGTTGTTACATTGTGGTCGGAATAGAGCTCAACGGTGTGTTTTTGGCTTAGTAAACTGCTTTATCTTTGAAGCAGGCCATTTCTGACAAACGGTATAGTGCTAAATATAACTTATGGTAGAGGAATTAAACACTCACTATCTATAACAACCTATAACAGTTTACTGTAATTGCTAGGACTAAAAGGCCTAGGTGACTCTGTCAGCTCTAACCAAAGACATTGTTAAATATTTTCACAATTCCTTGAACTTGTAGAAATGTTTCCAGAAAACAACGAAATTAAACCGACAAAAATTCAGTTTAACTGGCATTCAAATAACTCTAAGAAACAGATACCATGATAGTACATTCCAACGTACTGTATGTCAGGTCCATTTGGACGTATACTTAATTGCTATAACTGGACCCAGACTGAATAATACTGTGGCGTCAAAGATCAGACACTAGACCCATCGTGACACACAGGTGATCAGCCAGAGCCAATTCTCTGGCAAAACCAGTTAACATTACGAGACAGTTTCTCTATTTTGAAAGAACTAACATAGTATAAACAAAGAATATTAGCCAATCAGGAGACGCACCAGCATGAACCGAGCCTTGGCATTAGGGATGGCCTTCTTGACTTCTTCCACAGCCTGCTGGCCATTGGTTGGGTTACGGCAGGCCAGGATGACTTCCCAACCTTCTTCACACAGTCCTTTGACAGTGACCAGACCGATGCCAACATTGGAACCGGTTACTATAGCTACACGGGAATCTTCTGCCATGCTAGGCTGAAAACAAAGTTGGCAAATCTTTTTAACATCACAGCAAATTTGTGTATCCGAGATGAATTATACAATAAAACCATGCACTCAAACACCAAAGCAACGGGAGTATACTCAATATTTTTTGGTTACCTTCATGTCAATAATGCAAGTCTATACTTTTTATAAACTTAAACTCACTTCGCGTCCTTGGTCTTTAAATGATGAAAGATGACATTGAAATGAACTTGAGCATTGTTACCGCTAAAGTTCAAATTCACAGTGCAAGGTACTTCAATTTTGGATGTAATATCAGGTTACTGACCGATTATAGTATATTGAGGTGGACTTCATATGATTTATAAGGTTGCAAATGAACCTTTCAGAACTAGTGCTAACAACAAATAATTAACACTATCATTCTAACTACTTAACACACAGGTCTTGGCTACACAATTGGCTTAAACCTAAATGAATTCACATATTAGCAGAACTATTCAATCGCAAATGTTGACAAAAAGGGTATTTTTTGGTTGAACAGGCATAAACTTAGCCCGGCAGTTATAAATGTGATTAGAAAAGGCATTGAGTGAGTAGAAAATTGCTGACCATAGTCGTCCAAGTAGCGAGCAAACTTTCAGAGTGGTTAGGGACTCTATCGTTCGGAGTACAAACAATAAAATTTTCTTCTACATTGCTGAAGCATAATTTGAACAAATTTTGTTTCAATTATTTTCAAACCAGCTAGTTTTAACTCAAAATTGTCATGCCTTAAAAGGCATGACAATGATAAATTTTGAGATGCATTTGTCATTGCAATAGAATCGAGCAACACAATATCCTATTCAGTGACGTTGCGATATTGGAAATGATGTTTACCAAGACCAGAGTCACCCAAAAACTTTCATTTTGTGCCACAAGTTTATTTTCAAAACATTCCATCTTTATTCGCAGTTTAAAACAGGTGTTTACTCAGTTCTATTTGAAATTTCAAACAGACATGGTGAGGTCTTGGGAAACTTTTCGAATGACCAATTTTTCCATACATGGCCTGCATGGATTTGACTTGTTATGTCAGTGAAAAAGTTAACAGTACCTTGACTCATTAATTGAGAGATCATGGACATAGTGCACTTTGTGAATACTTCCCGAGTCGCTAACATTTTTCTTTTCACATTTCCGAACAGAAATTTTAAACATAAAAGGTATTCGAACAGCATATTCTAGAGACAAGGGGTGACAAAAATATTCCGTTTTACTTTGTCTTATGTCCTAATATAAATGAACTGCCTCGGCGTACGCGTTCTGAAAACACATCTGGTCACCAGAGCATCAGCATTTTATTTTTAATGAAGAGCATGAACACCTTTTCCTAACAATCACATTGATCCAAGAGTATCTTCATCAACATGTACACCTGCCCTCAGTCACAGTATGGTTCCAAAGACCTTCAGTGAGTCATACAATTAGGTCACAGACGGTGTATATGCGTTAAGAGGAATCTCTCAGCGTGTGAAAATGCATTCTCTTGGTAAGACTAGATCGTCCAAATTCTCACTGCCATAGCACCAACTGAATAGCTGCCAACATCTGCCCAATATACAAATGATTTTGATGGAGCAAGTTTCTCAGCTGAGCCAACACGGAATGAAACTTGTGAGTCCTGAAAAGCATGCTGGGCAACTTGATTTTATGGCACAGTCACCCCGCTGTCAACCAAGCTTTTGAGACCCAGGTAAAGCCCTGTTGAATGCAGTGTTGCTACAGGCTTATCCAGTGCTCTATTTGAGCCATCAGTCACAGTGAGAAAGACAAGGTTGTTCCAGTTATTCTTATAAATATTTCCTGTTACCTAGCAGCAAAATTTTCACTGCCTCAGTCAAAGCAACTGCATTATAGCAGTTTCAATCTCACCGTGTACTTGAATGATGAAGCGAGGTCTTCCAGAAAATGGTATGTATTCTGATAATATCAAACACTCCAACCCAATGCCTTGGAAATCTGGCCAATTATCTGAAACACAAATATTGCCTTTTAGGTGGACACCAGCTAAGATGCATGAAGTAGAAGTGACAAGCATGATACAGTCCATGCAAGGAAGAACTGATGCAAGGATCTGAGAACTTTACCTCAGTGATGGGAGACCCATATTTAACTCAATCACCAATAATCTGTATGAAAGCCTGCTGTCCTTCATTCAACCAAGACGCAGTGAGATCACCGAATGCAATTGACCTAATCAGTTCATATAATGGCACTACAGTATGATGGAAGGTTTTGACATCAAGCACTGCAGCCATGGATTCCTGTAAGTTGTCTAATTATTCCATGTGAATGTTAGCCTAGTACACTACTTTAAGTGGTTAGGGCCTGCAAAGTGTTCTCTACAAGACAGATGTTCAAAAGACCATGTTCATAATGTTGGGGTTTGATAGAGATGACTCCTCACCTGTAAGCTGAATAGCAGTGCATACATGCACCAAGAACTTTTATTGCAGACTCTACAGATGTCTGAAAACAAAAACAAATGCGATACATTACGGTATAATCTAAGGTAACTTGCTGCAATGAATTAATAGATCACCAGAATGACAAAATCACGGTTCTCGTAACTGGTTGTGGAGAACATTGACTGTTCTACAGGTTAAGCCTGCATTGCTAGACCTAATTAAATTGGACCAACACTGCACTAGACGTTCATCGTCTACTGGCTGCGCCAGCAGAGACGATGACCTGCTTATGTACACTACAGCATATGCTGCCGTGCTCTCACTACATACTACGGTACCACGCTACGTCTACAGTACGACTGACACTAACGTTTTAACCATTTTTCCTAACGCCGACACAGTCTCTCACGATTGAAAAGCAGTTCTTGTTACTTTGGTGACGGGGCGTAACTTGCATAAGCAATCATATTGACCTAAGCCTACAAACCAAAGTAGATTGGTCCCCGTCTATGCTGCCGCCTCTCGGCAGGACTGCCAACCAAAAGTCCTTGACTTTGAGTAAACGATAAGCAACAAAGACCTCTCGAGATTTTTGGCCTTGTATTTTCAACTAGCACGCGCCTGATTTCGGCATTTATCGGCGAGACACCTATTGAACTCTTACCGTGCTCACTCGCAAGCGTCTTGCGCCTACTGAAAGCATGGTCCCAAGGTCATGACCCACTTCTAACCCGAGACCCCGAGGAAGTTTGCCTGAAAAGACAGGGTGGCCTTCGACCTGTTATGTGATGGAGATGAATACGCATTTGGGTCAAGAGTTCAGTTTATGCAACTGAACGTGAACCTTTTCAACTCGGATCACGAAATAGTAATTTACAGGCAGGTTATGTGATTACACATCAGGCAGTGAAAGGCAGTCGGGACTCACCTCAGGTAACCGAACCCCTCTTGTAGTCTAAATAGGCCTACGATGTAAAACGAGTCACTAGCCTAACGTGAT
Source organism: Phoronis australis (assembly GCA_002633005.1). Lineage (NCBI taxonomy): Eukaryota > Metazoa > Phoronida > Phoronidae > Phoronis > Phoronis australis. Next base: position 126,168 of record NMRA01000680.1, read on the forward strand.
ACTTGATCTTGTTACGGTGAACAAGAATGGGGACCTCGACAAAAATTTTCAGTTACGTATTCTGTAGGCGATTAATTTGAAACTCATTGCCATGAATGCATCTAGCCCCAGTCTCGCCACGACAAAACATACCGGTTGGGTGCTTTCACGAAGAGGTTTGAACTGTAGGCATCTTACACGTAGGCCTACTACACAGAATGTTTAGTTTCTGGTTTGCAAATGACGATTTCGGTGTCACTGCAAAGAGCAAACAACATTTTACCAATTCTCAAATTCAATGGCAACCGAAATATTTGATTGAAAGGGTCACCGTCTCATGCACTTGTATTGGGTACCTGCACTTCTTCAACGTTAACCTGGAATGAGCGCCTGCGTCTAGTGTTCACAATGATTAAGACGTCTAGAAATTGTTCTGTCGTGTCCTTTGAACATACCGCCACTCAATTATTAATTAATCGTGCTATAATACTTAATTTACTCGTTTCTACTGAGTTAACTACAAGTCCACGGATCCGCCGACCACAGTATAGCCAACGGGCGGCAAGGTGCGGGGGGGGGGGTCAGCCATTCAGAACCATGTTTAGTCTAATAATTATCACATTAGGGATGAGAGAAATTGGGTGAGGTATGACACCACAAAGTTTGGTGGTTTAGGAGATACTAGGGTAGTCTTCTGGTGGTCAAAATGAGGCAATTTCTTGATGCGGAATGAGACCACAATTTTTAATGCAGTTTCTGCTTCAAACATAGTTTTTTCTGAAAATTTTTAATATCACATGATAGGTTCATGACTAATGTAAGCAAAAACGGCATCCACACTAGATTACCGGTTACCATGGAAACACAGGAGCTGTTTCCGTGGAGGTACATTTCATGCTTGTCAAAAACCAGCAGTAAGTTATACCCTTATAGCCGGAAGCTGCCACTACTGAGAAACCTGAAAATAATAACATGGGCATGAAGAAGACTCCATGCCCTTGAAAGTAATACAAAAAATATCTTTGTCAGCCCTTCTTGTAAGCTTGGTAATAGGTGTCTGAATTACACTATTTTCATACCTCACATTTGTGTATTTGTCATGTTGAACCAGTCACTAGTTGTGCGCCATTTCTACGCATTAAAATGCCGTGGTACGATAAAACAATGAACAGAATTGGTTTGCATGAATGTTTTTAATTCGTTTTAAGGACACAAGCAGTTCCCAATAAAATATGAAATTATACTAGATTTTTTCATCTAACTCACTGAAGACCAAACTAAAGAATACAATGTGCGTTAGTTGAACGATGGCTGATCTAAAGTGCAGGTTTGCGAATTTATCTATTTATCTGGCACTACCAGTCGCATCAAATGTGGTATTTTTACAAATTGCTGAGAGAAATGCGCAAGGAACTCAGAAATTTGAGAATCTTAAAAGTCAGGGGTGGTGATGTGAAGGAGGTGTCCTCCCAAGAAATCTGTCTGCCTCGATTTTTACAAAAATGGAGCCATGTATGGTATTTAGGTGAACTGTAGTCCCAGGTGGTACGTAGTAAAACATTCAAAACATTCAGGAGGAACAAACTCATTGCAAGATATCAAAAACATTAAAGAGAAACTGATTTTACGTACTGACGCAACGATCTAAGATATTTGAAAAGTTTTCATTTCAGTACATTTAAACTGCCAAAATGTATAACTAATAAACTTTCTGACAAAGTCTTTATTTTATGCAATGAAAGTAACGTGCTTCGTCAACATTTTGGCCAAGTTTCATCCGCATAGCAGTGGGGACAGAATTTAATTGGTATAGCAGTGTATTATACATAGCTTCAAAAACATAACGGGGGTAGTGTAGTAAAACTACTAATTGAGGGTGGTAAATCGGTATCTTGTTCGCAAGACATCTGCATAATAATCTATTGGCATCACTAAACAATGCCAAGTGGGTAATAGTTCAATAGCTGTCATTCAAGGAAAATTATAAACAGTTAAAGGCGAAGGCAACCTTTTTCCATGTCATTTTGAGCTAAAATAAGGTTGGTTGGTTATCCTAGACATATTTTTCACTTAATTACAGCTTTTCGTAATTTTATTAATTATTCGTCCGCTTTTCCGGAAGTGACGTTTTAGGAGGCAAGCGCTTCACGCCAATTTCTTTTCACATAGTCTGACTGTGCGAGCTGCCGAGTCAGTCATTGTTCTACCTCGGTTGTGTTAAGTTCCGTCGTCGTTCGCTTTCATTTACNATAGTTCAATAGCTGTCATTCAAGGAAAATTATAAACAGTTAAATTCGGACAGTTTTTACAGCGTGAAAAGGAGGCTGCGAAGCCGTAAACTGTTTTGAGCCCATAACTTTTATTAGTAGAACATTATGTTTTGGGAAATATTTTATCACTGTTTATAGATCCTAAAGGACTACATGTACCTATGTTTCGAATTTGGTAAAAATCGACTGATCCCCACCTTACCGTTGGATGGCTGGTGCTTTCGTGGACTAGTACTTAATCTGATTCAAATTGTTTGGTGAACAATGGGGGAGGGGGTTAGGGGTATTCGTTATAGTCACGTTTTCTCATGCATGTTAACTCAGCCGATTTCCCCGGGTCGATTCGTGGACCGGACGGCGGACGTCACCAATTCCAGGGGCGGATCCAGGATTTTGAGTTGGGGAGGCAGGGCAGAGTTTTAGCCAGGATTTTGACCGTCGGATGTTCACACCTCTGAACTGCCAAATGGAAGCTGAGAGAATTTTGGTGGGGGTGGGCACGGCTTCCTTGGCCACCCTCTAAATCCGCCACTGAATTCTCTCCCGTTTCGCCAAAAGCCGGGGCTGTCAGACCTCAGTCTGGTGCCAGAAAACATGCTGAACTTTGTCATAGAATTAGATGTATCAGTGGGAAAAATAGTTATCCATTCTTGTGACAGCATTAATTTGTATCAATCACGATGTACTAATGACATGCACATTTATTGGAAAATACATGTACATGTAGAAATAACGAAAATTTACTTTTGTGCAATAGAAATAGTTTAGGCGCACGGTGCACTGTTCTAGAGCATTTTTGAACGAAACGGCCTAGTTGGAAAGTAGTGAGCGTCTCTTTCAAAAGGCCGTTGTGTTTTCACTATTAAATGAGTGGGGTACCAAAGTTCGATATGGTTAACTATTGAAAGAAACGCCTGTCGATTGTTAGTGCTCTCGCACCTTTCCGGCGTCACATGAACAATCTTCAAGATGTGCGTCCACATTCGTGATCGGGGTGTACACCACAAGTGCTCTTCAAACTCTTCGCATTTTCCCAATAGCTCTCGACACGGTGTGCACACCATACTGTGGTTGGATGCAATTCATGGCATGGTTGACGGTGTGTTGAGTGTATAGCGGCACAACGGTGACAGGGTGACGATGCCGTGGTAGACAGCCCACATATCGCTGTGGACGGGGTCCGTGCTGTATGATGGGGGAACTGAAATGTGATGTCGTTTATGTTCGGCACAAATCGTTGAAATCCGACGTTCTGAGTGGGGTAGTGTTCTCAAAAATTCCATCGTCTCTCAACCTTGTGGTTTAAGCTCTTCGTCCTTCTGGCAATCAATCGTCAATTGTCAGTTAGAACGACTTCGGGGTCGCCAATCCGTATGCCGGAGGGGGGGCAAGGGGGTACTGAACATGGAGCATGGAAAATAAAAAAATCCAAAGCATGAATGAGGAAAAATAAATATAGGCAAACATGAAGCATGAAAACTGAGGAACACAATAGACTGAAAATCAAAAGAGACGACCCGTTTTCTTCTTTCAGCGCCGATACGCGCCCATTTTGGATCTGAAGTAGTCGATGGGAGGCCGATGTAATCATCGAATCCACCAAAAATAAGAACATTCAACTAATAATTGTCTTTGCTTATGGTTTCAACGCGAAAAATAATATAAAGCACACGACGCACCATCAAGTTTTCACGACCGAATTACGAATCTTGAAAATAGTTTCGCACGGAAAATCGTGAAATAATTTCATCTAGAAACGAAATCGAAAGAAAAGAAACATTGGCCTAATGCATGGAGTTGTTAATGAAGTGTGTGGAGCATGCGGCCCGAAGATAGCCGTACCAAGTCAAGTATCACCGTTCGTTCTATTCCCAGCATCTCCTCCGCTAGTGCTATCGGCTAACCCACACGCCCTGACAAGTTGTATTAGTAGCTGCAGTGATAACTTGGACTTGGTCCAGATCCGGAGTCGTCTTGCAGTGAAATTTTCTGGGCCTTGTGCCTCGGACAACACCAGATCTTCCCAACTCGGCGTTCGCCTCCACGCACCTCAGGTAATTGTTTTGGGCGCATTGGTGTTTAAGCTTTGCCGTGTGGTATCTTCTCAGAACAGATAAAAGATAGAAATGACAACCATGGGGACGGGCTCGGATCGGTGTGTGAAATATCTGAACCGCATACTGACTAGTACCACAGAATCACCGTGAATTGCAGCGTTCTTATTTTGAGCCAACACGGCTTACATGAAGACAAGCATTGTCAAAGTTTATGTATTGGTAAGTTGTTTTATTGTATTCGCACTTGCTTCTCCGTTACCACTGCAGCTGCTAGTTTGCTTCTCTGGGCGTTAGGATTCAAGGAAACGAATACGGGTGCAGTTTGGCGTTAGTAGTTGGTGAACTCAATGTAAACAGACTGGACACAAATCTTTCAAACATGGGGGCGCACCATAGGGGGCTGGGGGAGAGCTATAGCCCCCACTTTTTTCAGTGCTGCGCCACCCATGTCAAATGGCATTTTTATGTTTATTAGCGCACCAGTGTGAATCACGGGACTGTAAAGAGATAACAATTGCCAGTTATGACTACACCAACAAAGACAAGAAAATACCATTCACGCCACACACAAAACTCACATTCGCACAAGGATCAGATGTCTAGACTTTCAGGCAAATAGTGAATGTAGAAATTTACAGTCTTTATAAAAAATAAAATGTTCAATTTTAATTTCTACTTTTAGAAGATCTAAACTCGGGGGAGGTGAAATTCATTAGCTTACTTTTAGATATGTGAAGTTTAATTAAGCGCACTATGAGGTTAATGTCATCTGGTGTGTCAATTTTCTCAGACAGCATATATGTAAGATTTAAATTAAGCACTACATATGTTTTTCTCCAAATAAAAATTCAAAGGAATGCCAAAAGGATTTTGCTGGAGGACAAAACCAATAAAGATGAATTAGGACTTCTTGTTTCTCTTTACAAACAGTGCCTATATTCGAGTCCTTTGTCATTATCCTTCTTTAATTTGAAGTATTAAATTTTCGTCTATGAAAACTGTAAACTATTAATGAAGGATTCAACATGCAGAGTTTTATAACTTGCCCTAGAGAAATCTTGTACCGTTGTTGTTCTACTGATTGTATCAATCTGTACCGTGCCAAATAAAATTGAAATATTATTTTCTAATTCTTCTATTGTTTTCGGTAATGGTGATGGAATAGAAATGAATAAACGGACAAGCTTAGAAATGAAAAATGATTTCAGCACAGTTATTCTATCAAAAGATGTTAAATATCTTTTTGAAGATACTATAAAATCGTTTTCGCTTACTCGTAGTTTTTCATCAAATTTTATGTTTAAAATGAACCGATTGTTGACCTTAATACAAAAAATGAGATTTAGACCACACAAGGTCAAAATCTGGACAGAAACGATCGTCGGTGAAACGTTTACTACAAATCAAGACTCGCAGAGTTTTTTACATATTCGATTGTTAACCAGAGTATTTAAATTTGTTACAAAAAAATTAAAGAATTTCTAAAGATTCATGGGCGCCTTCAAGTATCAAAGGCGCATCATAGGCATGTTGTACGATTTTGCTCATGCGCATTTCTGAAGTGTCATCCAATTTTTCTACGTTTAATTTCATTTATTTGTCAAAATAAGGGCTAAACTTTCTGTACCAAAAACGGAGATAATGGGTTACCTTGGTGACAACCTCTTCCAATATTAAAGTATTCCGAGACAAACCTTATTGTAATACAGAGAGCATGGATCCGTTGTTTAAAAAGCGAACCCAATCTATAAATTCTTTAGTAGGAAAATAAGGAAATGTAACTATCAAGATAAACTGTCGAACGCATTTTCAAAATCGACAAAGACCAACAGTCCTGGAATATTATTCTATTCCTAATTCCATTACATCATATACTAGTCTCGTATTATCTCCAATAAACGTATTTTAAAAAACCTTTTTGGTTTTCATGCATGAGTTCATTAATTACTATTTTTAGGCGTTCAGTAATACAACTGGAAAGAATTTTATAACTGGTATAGGCCCTCCAATTTTTCAAATACTCACTTTCTTTGCCTGGTTTCTGGATAGTACTGATAGCTCTTTGGTGTAAAGACGGCGGTAGTGATCCAATCGTATTGCTAAAATTACACTGTAAGTGCTTGAACGAGAAAAAAATAGAAACATCTCTTCAAAAGAACTCAGCTGTAAATCTGTCTGGGCCAGCAGCTTTATTGCTTTTCATTTTCGTAACAGCGTTTAGAGTTGCATTGATTGTAATTCCCAAACCTTATTTCTGTATGTTCTCATAGCTTAACCTTAGGAATTTCTTATTTTTCTAGCGAAGTATTTAGTGGGTTTCTCCCCGTGTTCAATCCATCTAGCTCTCACACGAATGAGATGTCTTTGCATTAGGTGTTGTATTTGTTCTTCAAACTCAGTTTTAACTCTTTGAAGCATTTCTTCAAAAGCTTGGGAATGACTAAATTGTGTTAACTTTAATTTATTATTCAAGACTTCTCATTTTACGAAATTCCTCTTTAAAATATTGTTTACAAAAGTAACGGGAATTTGACATAATTTTTAAAAGAAGAATCTCAAAAAACAAGGCTTCGTCAATAGAAAGCTGTAGAATCAGGGACATTATCGATAACCAAATGGCGTATCCACCTTTCACATTTTGATGGACTGTTAAATAATGTCAACATATTGTTTATCCTTTAAAAGGGATTTATTAGAATGCCACAATCCCGGTCGGCTGTTATAGTCAGAAAGGTTTAAATATAATGCTATAAAAGAGTGGCTTGTTCTATGTCCGGTCCCAATGTCAGAAAAAGTTATTAAATTGACCAATTCCTACGAAATGAAAAAAAAATCTAAACGTCAAAGTCCCCTCGTGGATTGCAGCGACAATGAAAGCGGATGAATTTAGCGCTTGTGGATAACTACGAATTGTCACTGGCCCCCCGTGAAATGGCTAAGTCACTGACAAAAAATGTTAATGCAGAATGCGTGTATTCACTGCACTACAAGCTTTTGCTTCTGCTTTTCAAGGCAAAGACAACACCTACACGTTTTTCTCCATAAATACTCATCTTTATATTACTCGTAACAAATAGTGACATCATACATGTATCAATGCATCGTGTACAAGTATCTCTCCTGTGTTACTGAACACTAAAAACAATGACATTATTCTTTCATGTCATTGTCTTGATGATTTCCGCTGCACGATCATTGCTACTGACCTGTAAAAATGAAATGTGTTGTGTGAAAGGAATAACCATTACATATCGGATAACAAATCGCTGATTTGAGACAAGTCATTTGCATGCATACGCAGGCAAGCTTTGCATTGTTTCGCAGTAATTGTGTACCGATTCCATTTTTTGGAAATATCGAATTTTGATATTTTGACATGCAAGACGTGTCATTTAAGTGATTTGATTACGAAATTAAGTATTACGGTGAAACAGCCAAGCCAACCGGGGCGCCGTTCTATGATTAAAAGTATGCAGAATGTACATTTTCGACATTTTTTTGCATTTCGTGCTAGTTACATGTAATTGATTCTGAAAATGACGAGTTTAGTATTTTGGCCAGAGCAGGCACATATCTTTTCATGTTTTCCGTTTCTGCTGGAAAATGAAACATTTCCTTGAAGGGGCGATCTAATCTGTCTCTGCATTTGGAACCAGGGGCCTGGAGTGCTGTCTTTAATATTTGACTTATCACGCCATATTATTCAAGTTGGACACGTTCCCCTTTTATTTGCACACTTTGCTTTATGTTTATTAGAAAATACCTCTGCTATTGTTTATTCCTTGTTCCCCTCGTTGTGAACTTCAAATTTAATGCAGCGTAATCATTCGGACCATGTTTGGCTCAGTGCGCCATGTTTTTGGAACTGCAAGTGCCGTAACTTAAAAGTCGGGCTAAGGGTTATAATTTGAAATATCGGAAAAATTTTAGTTCGTTTGTGGGGTTTGAAAGCCGCTAGAGCTGTTCCGCTTGATATAATAAAGGCATTAAATGGGCTTTCTCAGCTCTCAGTTGCATACGGCGCGGCGAACAAACCGACCGCTAGTAATCACGCCAGATGTTCCTGGCACTGGCGAACGCCTTCCTGTACCTGCGTACATTTGATCCACTGCAATACTAACTGTTACTGATTCGACAATAGGGCACAGATGTACAGAACTAGTCGCCTGGTTTGTCATCTTTAAGACTACAGTCGATTACCGTTAACCGACCACCGGCCAGCCATTCTCAGGATCCATTCGAACTTTCGTTCCAATTCTTTGTATGACCTAAGCAAAATGCGTTGTGCGTAACTCTGGACCACTGATACTAATTTTTAATCCATGCTATTGCTGGTACTTTCAGAAACAATGACCAACCCTGGGGTTGTCATAGTAACGGGTGCCAATGTTGGCATCGGTCTGGAGGTTGCTAAGCAACTATGTAACCGAGGCTGGGAAGTTGTGATGGCCTGCCGTAGTGAAGACAAAGCAAGTTCAGCAATCGATGGAATTAAGCAGGATCATCCTCACGCTAGGGTTATGTTTATGCAGGTACAATGTCATAGCTTGAGATTTAGAAAATCACTTTGCAATGGTAAAATGGTAAATCCATAGTCCAGGGCTATAGCCAGCGTTGCGCAGGGGGTGGTTCGAATTTCTGGAACGGCGGACCTTTGGTATTTTGCAAAGATCGACCCGGTATTATAGTTTTCAGTAAGGCCCTTGACGCAATTGAATTAGGGTGAAGGGAAGTCTGCATACATAACGATGGCTTTCAGTTCTATGTTCCTGAGATGAGACTGAAATGAGGATGCCGTGGCGGTTGCTCGATTCAAATTCGGATATGCAATGTGGTCCAAAAAGGGAAAGTTCTCGTGTTACATTCCGCCAAACTTTAAATTCAGGCGTGCTTGAATACATACTCTGACCGATTTTTTAGTCGGGGAATGACTTGACGAAATTCTTATGTGGCTGTATTTTTGCGTGTTACTTACATCGCTGGCAATGGGAATAGTCCACTATTCTGAAAGTTCACAAATCCAAAGGTTCACTACAGCGACAACATATAAAATTTCGAACCCAGGTTTAATCTATGATTCTGCATGCAAAAGTAAACGATACTCCAGTTATTATATCTGCTGACTGGTGTACCTATACCGAAAACAACGTCCGGGTACTATTGATTTTTTGCCAATAAGGCGAAATTGCCCGCATGTTTTACGCCATACGGAAAACTTAGGATACCAAACCCGGATTTGGCCTATTGACAGATACTAAAAACGACTTTCCCTTCCAGTTCTCTGAAACAAAAAATACTCTTTAACCGTTGACAACCCTCAAGTTTTAAAAACTCCTTTCAAAGTTTGCTAAACGGGCAAGCGTGACGTACCCTTTTTGCAAATTACACGGCAACTGAAAAGTCAACCCACCAAGGACCATATTGTCCAAACTGTGTCATGGGTTGTATGAAATTTCAATAAATTCTTTCCTTAAAAGGATTCTAAACCCTAATTTGATGATTTCAACCAGTCCTCGTGCTTTCACTTGCTGACTGATGCATCATTGGCGTCAATCTTCAAAGATAAAGCAGGAATCAACATACCCGCTATCTCACGAATTGGAACTAATGGTCCTTGGTGAATTTTTTTCCCACAGATGCTGCGTAACTCGCTGAAAGCGTAGGTCACGCTTGCCTCTTTAGCAGAATTTGTAAGTTTCCTAAATTTCCTAAAACGTTAGAGGATTGTCGAGCCGTTACAGAGCCTTATTTTGTTTCAGAGAACTAGATGGGAAAGTCGTTTTTAGTACATGTACATGTATCTGTTAATAGTACAACACCGTGTTTGGTACATGTATACTTTTAACTTGGAAGATTGGTACGCTTTGTGCGTTCTGAAAGGCCTGACCATAGCGGGACACGTTCCTCGCAAGATTAGCAAATGTTTTGCGTTCTTTTTGAAGCACTGTGGAAGTTTGAAGTGTACAGCCATAGACATAGCGGCGATGCTCGTGGTCTAGAGATTCCGCGCACAACGATTTTTCAGGACTCTCGGTTATTATTGATAAATTGAAGCAATTACTGTAGAATTTTAGAACTGTAGGTAAGGCATTATTCGCATATGTACACGTTCATGGATTGGGCATTTATTTTAGCGAAGTCTGAAAACGAGTGGGGGGGGGCTTATAGGGGCATGGACGCTTATGAGGACGAATGTTATACAATGATTTCGGCTAAAATGACATTGTGCATTACGATAAGAAATCAATTTCAAGAAATATGGTATTTCACTTGCTGTGAGCACATGGACCGGCCTTCCGCCTTTCCCCCCTTTTCTTCGTTTCGGACTAGTCCACAAATTCCTTTGGGCACGACCACAGATTGTGATCTTTTGTCTGGACGAATCGCGTAACGGGTGACATCTACTGAATCGGTAGAATCGCACTGCGCCGATGATTTTTTTACTGCCGGAGCATCGACACGCTGACGAAACTGAATCTTAAATTCATGATAAGAACAGCAAAAGGAGGAGAAAAGTTATTCATGTCCATCTGGGAAACGATATAGTGCTTTTGCGCTATGAAAATTCGCTCGCCACCTGGGCGACCGGATAGTTAACTTCTATTCGCCCAGCACCATTTCTACTCGCATTGGCGTCTGGGCGAGTGGCTAAGTATATCTCTGTAAAAGAATACGAAGTAGGATATTGATGAATTATTACCTCCCCCGAAAGAACCGTGCTCACGGCCAGTGGAAGTTAAATGTAGTTAGAAGGCTACCCTGTCCCTGCCAGTCTTCACTAAGTCAGAGAATCCCATTCAGTATTCTTAAATTTAAAACCGCCGTTGGTCGCCACAGCCCTGACCCGTGCCCCAGAGTGTTGTCCCTGCTTGAGAATGAGTCGTTAGTTAGGTTCAAGAATCATGATTGGCAGTGATTGGAACTGAGCTCATCTGTAAACAATGAAATCTATGTTTTAAGACCTATTCAACTCTTGCATACACTTTAAATGGCTACTAAATGTACACAAATACAACATTTCATTCACGTCAGTTGCGAATCATTAGCAGACAGTCCGAGTAATGAACCTTCGGAGTAGTGATTCAGAAACATCAGAGTAGTGAACCGTCGGAGTACATGTACATGTAGTGACCCTTCGGAATAGTGACAAATTTGTTGCTCGTATGGAATCTGCGAGTCTGTGCACCATTGCCACTGATGGACTAGGAAACACCTTCTCCATTGACCAAAGTTTTATTAGGTCTAGACCTGCTTTCCCCTAATACTGTGAACATGCTCGTTTCCTCAGTTCAAGAACACAGTAGTTAAATGTCTGGTTTTGTTTGAGGAACGACAGAGGACTGCTTATGATGAACTTATCGTCGGCCTGTACTGGATTTAAAAGAATGAAAACGCACACACGTGTACACGCGCATGCATGTCAATTCACCAATCCCCAATCAAAGTGGACACTGAATGAACAACAATCATTTGACGGTCATCTTCAATTCGAAATTTGAAATGCCTGCACCGTACCATACTATGCCAGCAAGTACACCAAAATAGCAGATAACAATCATATTTTCTGCTGCTTTGTTTCTTGGTCGATTTTAAAACTTTCACGCCACACAACTTTTTGAGAGCTCTTTCGCTGCTTTAAAGCTTAGATGGTTATAGACATTTACTTCTAGACTCCCTTGTTACCCTATGGTGTATCGTTGGCCGAATCGGTGAACGTTACTCCGTTAAATAACATGCGTAACATAATTCTTGTTGGAGGTGTATTAAATTGCGGCGTAAAACATTATTTGTGGCGTAAAGTGGTTATTTACGGCGTAAAGTAATTATTTGCGGTGTACAGTAATGAGTTAAGGCGTATTGTAACTTTTGGCACCTCAAATACTTACTTTATGCTGTAATGTAATAATTACTTTAGGTCATAAATAGTTATTTTACGCCGCAAGTATTATTTACTTTACGGCGCAGATAATTACTTTGCGCCGTAAATAATTACTTTACGCAGCAAACAATTACTTTACGCTGTATTAATTACGTAACGACTCTAACAAGAATTAACTTACGCACGTAATTTAACGGCGTAACGTTTACCCATTTGGCCAACGATAATATCGACGATAATGGTGTAGCAACCACACAATGACAATGATTGACGTAAAGCCTCCTCTAATCGTCTGCACAATCCTGTCATCTGCGCAAACACCCCTCGGACGAAGTTGGGCCCTGGGGACGGGAAGGGCCCGATGATTACGCGAAGCGCTTTGAATCAGAAGCAAATTGGTTTTAACTTAGTTGTAATTAGTAGTTGTAGTAGCTGCAACAGTTTTGTTACTGTTGTTGTCCATCTATATCCTATCTCTAACTTATGGGTTGGGGCTTGATCTTTTGCGCGGGGAAGGGTGTTCAATTGAGCCCCCCGCCCCGAACACCCCTGGCTACGGGCCTGTAGTCGGCTGTTGTGTTCTTGTATAGGCTGGGCTATGGTGATGATTATCACGTGACTAGGGCAGCGGGGAGGCAGTTCTATCAGTGGCTGAAAGAGGCAATCGGGATATTATATCCAGGGTTGTGTCGTCTTAAATTTGTTTAGACGGTCGTTTCTTGGCGTATTGGTGACAAACAGTTTGGGTAGGTGGGTTTTTAGAGTCAATTTGAACAATTGCCACGTGTACAGCATGTCAGTTGCAATGTTTGCCTCTCACAAAATGTAGCGGTTCTTCTATGACATTGTATTGTTTGGTTCCAATCCGTCCAGACGACAGTGGTTTCTAAATTAGACTGGTCCAAATATCAGTCTAATCCATTTTTATGCCTTTGCGTGTCCATTTGTCGGGCATCCTGACCATTCATCAGAAGAAATTAGTGGTAACTGGTTACCATAACACTGAAACCTATCACATCTGTTTGGGTTGTAGTTGTTCGGGTAAAGGTAATCTTAACTTAGCTAGATGTATAGAAATTCAGACGCTAAAACGTTAAAAAATTCACCATCTTTAGTCCACCGTATATGCATTTATTTAGTAAGTGTTTCTCAGTATCGACGCGCAGTTATTACTATTGGAACATTGTCTGTACTCCACACAATAGCATCTTACATCAGATGGTCAACATTTTCTAATAGTCAGGAATACAAAGTTTGTGTTTTGTGTTCCACTGGCAAAGGCAACTCCACTTGAATGGAAAAAAGGCGGTGCGCAAGAACACGTAATTGAGATAAGGTGTATGTTTACGGTAGCTTTAAATCTGCTTGTTGTGCTCTTACTCATATGGCGAATGTGTGTTGTTGTTTCCCAAAAATACTGGAAATCTAAATGTAGAAATTATGCAAATCTGTCAAAACATCTTTCCCGTAGGAAAAATCAATCTGGCTATGTTCTTTATTTGCAGTTAGACCTGGCTGACCTGTCCTCAGTTAGAGCCTTTGCATCTGCATTTAAAAAATCTGGTAAAGCTTTGAATATTCTGATCAACAATGCCGGCGTTTATATGTCTGAGCGAAAGTTAACAAAAGATGGATTCGAGATGACTGTGGGAACAAATCATCTTGGTAAGACCTGTGGACCACATTCCCTAATGTCAATTATGCAGCCTATAACTCGGGAAATTAAAACGAACACACAATACAGAGATGACGTTAGCAGGTACTTTGGGATTAAGAAGTATTGTCATATTTGAAATGAAATAGGCTTTGGTTTTCTTGGAGTTTTATGTCGAAGTAACTTAAATTTCATTTACTGTGCAGTATACTTTAAAAATAACCGGACAACATTTGAACTTTGCAGTGGGTACTGTAGTGACCTGTCATGGCTCACCTGCAGTTATGTTGGACCTTCACAAGAGTATTTGATCAAATTGGAAAAGATTATAAAATTTAACTCAACGAAAGTGTTTATTTTCTGAAAGCAGAAGCCTGCATAATTCAGTCTTGCCGTTATGCTAATCTGCTTTTGAATGTGTGGCTGGAACATGTCATTTTGTAGCAAAATTTCGAAAAAAGGTAAAATAACGGTCTCAGTACATGTACACATGTAGCATGATCAAATATGAATGTACAAGATGAAATATTAAAACACCTTCAATTTTCTAAGCTTTCCTTTCGTTTCATTTAAAGGAGAATGCCACCCAAAAAACAACCTATTTTGTATTAATTTAGATCGAGTAGTTCTACTCGATAACTGCAGGTTCGGCTGCGTTACCTGACACCTGACGGCAGACGGGGGTGTTGAAATTATCCAATGACGAAATTGGTTTCACACGCAGTCTGTTCAACAGTTCACAACACGGGTTACTGGTGTCAGCTTATCGCTTAAATTCATCGTTTAACACCAAAAAATCATCAAACTTTGATCTAAACCCTTAAACATACACCGAGTTCTTATAAAAACATGTTGTTTTATTTCGATGTTACGGATTTATTGGTTTTTTGACACACCATAGCCTACAAAGTTTGGCAGGCCAATTTACCAAGGTTCGTATCAGGAGTTTGGGATCTGTTCGGAGATAAATTCGAACTATTCTTCTGTGAAATACAGACAGGAGAACCTAGACCTGTGTTTTTTACTTGTGATTTTTTGAGCGCTTATCCCGGCCAGTAGCTCGGGACCGGATCAGACCCATCGCGGCCAGACTGACTCGTTATGCCTATCCCGGGAAGGGCGCTCGGAACCGATCAGGCCCGTCGCGGCCACCGGGACTGGCACGCACATAAACCGGCTTCAGTTGGAAACTAAACCCCCAGTCACGAAAAGACTATAATTGTGAGCCGAAGAAATAATGTGCACGTAATTATTTATGTGAATTAGCCAAGAAACTGAAAATCTACTTACTTGTGGGGGCCGCAGAGACGGGTTCACCCTCCACAGACCGTCACAGGGCAAAGGTTGTACAGTAACAAAGATTCCCCTAACATGTGACCAACAGCTTTCTGTCAACAAACACTGAATTAGCATGCGCTCACGCGGCCTCGGTGCCCGGTCAATTACCTTTATTGCCGGCATCAAAATTCGGTAACGCAGTGGTTTATTCATTGCTGGCTTCTCAACATTTGCACTCACGAATACTGCAAAGGCATTACAAAATGTATCTAATGAGACAGACGTTGTTTCAGTTTTTTATATAAGCATTGGTTAGGATGAGAATAATTCATTTTTAAAAAGATCGCAGAATAATAAACGTCTACATGGCAACTCGCCCTGCGCCAATCCCGACTTAGTCAAGAGCTCATCCGACGAAGACTTCACGGGTCGGATCGTTAGGTTTTACTGGCTATCAGTTCGAACCGGAATTTACTGATCAAGAAATACTAGAGGCGCCGTGAACATGCACAGGCAACGGAACGTATGGATATTTCTTTGGTAAGCCGGAATTCGTCAGAGAAATCACTGTCGATCGACAAAATGCCGGCCACAGACACGGAGATGTTTCACGGCCTCATACTTGCTATTAACAGCGTACCTTTCATTCTTCACTACCGAGAGTCACCCCCTAAGCATTTCGGGCTCTCGAGGAAGTCGAAAAAACGATATGCACGCTTTCTTTGCAGATTCATAGTTCGGACAAGCGGAAACGATGCACCGCAACATAGCGGCATTCACTCTGCAGACGAACCACTGACGTCGCTTCGTCGTTTCTCACCTTCCTCACAGGTTAACGCGGCACCTCTCGGCAAGGTGATGTCGACCGTGTAAGAGGCGAAGTGGATATAGACCGATTAAGACGATAAAAAAGACTAATTAAATCGGGTGGCATTCTCCTTAAACTGTATTTTTTCGTACAAACCAAAATTGTTCTCAGGTAAAAGTAGAACATTTTAAAAAAGATTTTTCGCATAGTATTTAAAAAGAACAGTGCACAAAACAGTCTGTCTCACATTGTGGTGCGATCAGATCTGCCATTTCTCAGACATGATATCCCAAAATCAGCCAAACTTGACAATTTTTTTCAATAGTTCTACACAACCTTAATCCTTATGAGTCGTGAGTTGAAGTTCATTTTGTCTAATGATCGTGGCATGTGCATGCACAGTAGTAGATGGCGCTGTGTATCCTTTGATTCCCCCTTGCCTCTGCTTACTTTCTATGAATGCTTAGTTGTGGTTGAATCAGTGCAAACTTGTATTTCTGTATTTGTTAAGGGCACTTTCTTTTGACCATTCTTCTGTTGGATGACATAAAGAGGGCAGCAGCTGACACAGGAGAGGCACGCATCATCAATGTATCGTCGGCGATACAGGAAGACATGAAAGTTGGCCCCAGTGAGTAGTAAGATTGACCTTTTAAGATATCTCTGTCGGTTGAAGCATTCATTGGAGAATTCACGATATCATGACCATTTGTACATAACCTACATGAATATGTACGCTGGAGTGGGGGAGGGGAGAGGTTGAGATTTTTGAGAACCCGGAAAGAAAAACTAAATGCATTGAAAATTTTTAGATTTACTTTACTAAGTCAGTGCATAGACTAATACCAGTGTTGAAGCAAATATGTATTAGCGCATAAAATGTCGATATACTGACCACAGTAATTCTCAAAATAATCTGGACAACTTTGAATTATGAAAATGGTAATGCGCACAAGCCCGCGACAACTCCATTTCGATTATTAGTAGAAATCCTTTCAAATCCACAAAATCTCGACAGGTATGACTCCACGCACTTTGTGGAAGACGCGACAACTTTTGTGGTAAGTCCGTTTACAAGCAACAATTGACGGCTTGGCAGTCTGTAACGTCACATTACCCAATGACTATTGTTTGACAGTAATACTGCAACAGTTGACTATACTGATAAAAGGTCTATTCGACGACCTTAAATTTGACAGAATTTGACAGTATTCTGTCAAAGTCTGTCCATTTAATTTGAAAATAAACTGTAAAATGTTGTTACAATGCTGGTATGAGATAGCGGCCTGCGGGTTACTACACTGAAAGCGGTGCTTTAGTGCGCGTTTTGCTATTCAACGAAATATGATTTTCAGTTTGCTTAAAGTCAAATGTCTATGTTTATTGTTGTAAAAATACTGTAGAGTTCTTCAATTTATCTTTATATGTTGACCAGGTGCATCTTTTGATTACTCAAACATTGAAGAATTAACGAAATAAATTCACACTGAAACTATCATTTGCCAGTTAAAGGCGTCACTATATCCGCGCTGCATAGAAAAAACTAAACTTTGGTTGAGACCAGTTACCACTAAAAACATGTCGCTATTTCGTCATTACTCAGAAATGATTCTGATCTTGCAAAAGCACTGACATTCTCGGCGAATTCAATATGTCCCGTGACAAGTCAACTTTCAGCGACTGGTCTCCGGTAATAAACTGAGCGACGAAGGTAAGTTTCTAAATCAAACATCGTATTTGCGTTGGAAGGGGTTGCTGTGCTTTGAAAATGTTACAGTGTGCCCTGACTGAAGTGAATCTCTCAAATTTTGGTGTTAATTTTTCTGTCCTTGATTGCCGTTTGGAATTTTTTATGAAACACCATGTAAAGAATACTTTGGCCACAGTAATTTTGGTAATTTTTTGTCGATTTTATGTTGTGTACCAACTTTTTGACGAGAAGTCTTACATTTGATTAAGACTAAAGACAACTCAACTGTCGAAAACAGTTACCATTTTAAGGCATTACGGTATTCAGTTGCTCTCCCAAATCCTCAGAATGGTTTTTGCGATGACAACTATCCTTTGTAAATCCTAAAAATACTAACACGTTTTTCTAAGTTTATTTGACAGAAATTTACATTTCGTCACTTACATACTGTGTTCTCTTTATTATATTTTCATTTCTTTGTAGAATTCAAGCCACTCGACTTTGACGACTTGATGTATTCAAAGAAAGGATCCTTCAGTAGTGGACAAGCGTATCGTGACTCCAAACTAATGAACGTTCTATTCACCAATGAGCTCGCACGAAGGCTTGCTGGAACTAATGTTTTTGTCAACAGCATTCACCCCGGTAATTGGAGACGATTTGTATGTAACATCATTTCTAAATTCTGTGGGTCTTTTTACACTGAGTTGCATCAAAAAAACTAAATTTTTAGTTAGTCCACTTGCCACTGACTGCCTAATGGGTCTCAATTTGTTCCTCACTCAGATGAGAAGCAATTTTGGATCTTGTTAAAAACTGAGATGCTGAGTCAAGCAGTGACAAGTGAACTTGCAGAGCCTGGCCTCGAGCAATAAAGTGGCTGACCTTTTTCAACCAATGAAATCACATCTAGTTTGACATTACGGCGTCTTCCCGTTGCTCCCAACTTGTTCGATTCTATAGCCCAACAACAATTTGGGAAGTTTACCCCTGTAGCCAAGAACTTACACGACTGATTAACTCCCTTCTTCCATTTATAGTTGGAGGGCCAGCTCTGTTTTGTTCGATAATTGCCCTAATCTCCAATAAGATCATATCTAGCCTGACTGAGTTGTGCTCTTAAAAATAAAAGTTAAGTTATAACATATTTGAACATAAACCAATAGAATTTCAGAATTCTTCGTCAAATGCTGGTCATGTTTAATTTTTGAATCGCCAAAATCGCCCAAATACAACCGAAGTTACGACAATCTATTCTTTCCGATCATAGGCCTACCAATTTGCTCTGGGTTTGACTGTGTTCACACGTGGTCTATTATAAGCCTGCTAGAAAATTGGCCTGCCTGTTGTCATACCAGACAAAACACTGTGCTTGAAGTTAACAATGAGGCTAGATGTTATCACACGCTCACAACCCTCTACATGTACGTCTGGTAAAGTCACTGAACGGGAGAACGCCGTCATGGCTAAGGAGCACGTAGAGACCAATTGGATAGCACGTCTCCACAAAATTTATTGGAAGGCGGGTTCATAGCTGCCTTTAAAGTAATCGGCTTGGCCTGGCAAGAGTGGATTTATCAACTCAACTGTTAACTGGTGTTCCTGCATTGTCATTTTGAATGTTTTACTATGAATTGAAGAACCCTGTGGTCACGCTAACTATAGGAGCTCTGTTTTGTCTATTTAACAAAGCAAGTCCCTAATATTTTATGCTATGTTTTACCTTTTGGTGAAAATTCTTACTAAGGTTTAGAGTACTAAACACCAACTAAAATAGCCAAAATCTCTTATTTCCTTGTTTCAAAGATTTGATGTATTCTGTCATTCTACTATGAAAATAAAAGAAAAGCCTGACTTACATTTTGTAAAATACTTTGTTTTGTTGAGATGTTTCGCAGATAATTTCATTGTTCCATCCCCCAACTATGTTCCGACTAGAAGCTTGAAGTTCTTATTTTGCATTTGTCATTTTTCGTGATTTTTAGGTGCGGTGCCAGAAACATCGATTTTTAGGAACTTGTCAGCATGCCTGAAGTGTATGCTTTCCTGCCTAACCCCGTGCTTAATGTGTTGCTGCGGAGCTCGGACCTCTGAGCAAAGTGCTGCAATGTTGTGCGATTTAGCAACATCGGACAAGTACAAAGGTAAGGGACACTAGCTAACTAAATAATTTATGAAGAGAGCTCTCATTTGGCCGCCGGCTGTCCACTGGAGAACTCTGTCAGAAGCAAGTTTTGAAAACACACCCATGTATAACCCATTGTTCATGATGCACTCTCACTTCGTTCTTTTTGAACGTTAACATCATTCGGATAAGTGCAGTTGTGTGCTGCACAATTCAAGACCGCGTATTGCTCAGGCAGGTTAACTTGGGACATATCAACACAGGGACAGCAGTTGCAGTGCACGTTATGTCTCTTTCTGTTGTTGTAGTTAAACGATTTTACCGTAACAAAAATGTTCAATTTTCCATGAAAGTTTTCGTGTTTATAGCCCACAGTGTCTTAAATGGCCGGGAAAATGTTGACAGGACGAGACAGTGGGTAGTTATCGCTGTCAGTCATCTCTGTTCCCTAGGCCCCAAACAAAAGGAGCAAAAAAGTCAACTGGCTATTATTATCCAAACCAGTAAGAAACATTCGTAGTTTCCGGTTGGGGAATTAGATGTAGCACCATAGTATCTCAACATCGTTCTCCCATTTATGAGGCATAATGTTCCAAGTTTGCTAAAATTTGATTTTTTTCTATATACACTTGCGCACTGGTAAGGGATGGTGATGCCCAGAAAGCTTGGTAACTTTCATGCATTTAAGTCTCACGGGAATCCTTGGGCAGAGTTAAAAATAAAGAACCATTCTCTACACGTTGCTTTTCCAGGAGTCACTGGTGCGTATTTCAGAGACGGAAAGGAGGCTACTCCCTCGCAGGAAGCATTACAAGAGGACATTCAAGAGAGATTATGGTCCGTCAGTGCGGACCTAGTACAACTCCAGCCCTCTGATAACCCACCACACAGCAGTGAGGACCCACTGTTATCCCAAAACAGCTATTGAACCTAATCGTTGATTCTCCTGGGCCATTAATTTGAAAGTTTCTGGAAGTGTCACTCATCAATAATAATTGAATACACAGAAACAATTAAATAGGTAAAAACTGACCTAAACCAAATGTACTGGACAGCCATACGCATAAACTTCAATTGGTATAATATTTACTGTTTTGACTAATTGTTTCTTGTATTTGCATGCATAACATGAGTCAGAGCAATTTTTGCTATTTTTCTAGATCAGGAAAAAATAGTCACTTTGCTGAGAATTTGATCCGTCAGTTCCATTTAAGTTGATAAAAACAACGTACACAACATTAAGAACTGAATCTACATTTTAGTTGTTTGCTTTTTCCAGCAGAACAACTGGGCTTACTGATAATAAATCCATGAACATTACAATGACTGTAAGTGTAGTCGTTCATTCACACATGCACACACAGGGGCTTATAATTCTTCTATTCTCACGTTTACTATTCTCAAGGAAAACAAGCTTTTCAACTTTATAGTAATCTAATACTTCTGTCTTGAACGTGGTCTGGAGTTATTGGGTTTTTGTTTGAAAACATGCAACATAAACTATGGACATGTAGTTTAAAACAGATTCGTTAAAGTAATGTAATGTTTCAATTCTCTTTTGAACTTGACAAAACAAGGTGTGCTGCTATTGGGTTTTTGTTTGTAAATATACAATGTATACACTTTGGGTTAAACAGATACTAGAGGTATTGCGAACATTGAATCAGTCTTTATAAAACCACTAAGAGTTTTGCTTTGGGTTGTACGGATACTTCAAAAACGCATTTCGACAAAGCCAACTTTGAAGAACAATTTCACCCAAAACATTTTCCATGAGCAACATCACTTGTATGAAAACATGATTTTGCTAACTTTTCAAAAATCAAATTTCTACGCAATTTTCATCGTATACTTTGAAATATTGCAATGTGGGATCAGAAATGTGTAGTTTAAGCCGGGGTGTAAATTATACCTCCAATAATTTGGTAAATGCTGCCCAATATTCAGATTTGGGCTCGTTTACGTCCCAGTGAACTTAAGATAACGCCATCTGATTTTGTTCTCCACGTTAGCTATATTTCCACAAGGCTCATCCAAATCGTTGAAAAGTGCTACCTTCTACTGTTTGAAAGTTAACGTGGATGCCACTTTAAGCCTTTAATTGCCATCATGGTTTATTTATTGTTAATGCTGTTTCATTTCGCGTACTGTATTTTCAACGACCACAGTGGAAAAACGTTTCGTTTTGTTTCATCTGTTTTTCCACATCATACATTGATTTCTGTTTATTTCTGTGTGCTGATGTGGACAAAATAACTAAGCAGAACTGAACAATTCGGAAGTTCGGGTAGGCTCCACACACTAGGGCGCTATTTGACTTCTGTCATCCTCGTCCGCCATCTGTCCCCCACTCCCCTTGCTCATGTATGAAAATGAAACCAATGCAGTCGCTCACACCAGTTTATTGTAGTCATTGAGGTTTACTTGCAAGTGATATTTTACAGTTTAAATGGCCAAGATCATTAATTCACTCATTCACTCCAGCTTATTTCGATACTCTATAATTGTTTTCAAGTTGCACTCAAAACAAATTCAATATTTCACTCCAGTGTAGTCTAATACGTAAAAATTATTTAAAAATTCTCATTCTCGGCAAAAATGCACAAAAACTCGAGTTTACTCTATTACTTTCATATACTCAATATTGTTTGGCAAGTTGCACTTCCTAAACGAAAGATAATTAGTTTACGATCACGCTTTGGTCTCATCCTCATACAACGGACCGACTTTATTCAAATAAGGCTTAACAACATTAAACGTTGGTATCTCAACAGCGTACGGGCGGACATGGACAATGGCATCTCGAGGAATGTCTTGTACTTTCGAGCGCTGTTTTGCTCGTCGGTGAAGAATGAAGAAAACCGTTAGCGCAGTCAACAGTGTTGCAAACACAACGGACAGTATGACGATCAACGTGGTGTGGTCTACGTCACCTGCAAATGACCAAAGAACTGACTTAGTAAACGTGCATTCTTACGTACGCCTCATAGTTTTGAGACAAGTGAATCCATGTTTCTAACAGTAAGCATCATTTTACCAATACAAAACAATGTCTCAGATGAAAGAAAGACGCGGAGACGTGTATTTCTAAATTTTGAAATTTCAACCAGTTAAAAACAATTGAGTACCTTCAATGATGAATGGAACGCTGATATGGAAGTCATCCTGAAGCAAATCCGCCTCAGCTTTTGAGCCGCACACGTTCTGTGGAGATGGAGATAACAAAAATAAACAGTAAAGTAGACGGCAATACACATTTCTTGGACAATTTTCAAACGCCTAATCACGATTGATTTTCACAAAAAATCAAATACGCTACGTACAAACTTTCAAAACGAAAATTTAAAAATAGGTTTGTCGCCCTCAATGTGTTTACGATGGGTCTCGTAATCTAGGAACGGCAACATCATTAGCCTGGGGCGATTTATTTGGGGACTTTCACTTCTTCCGAAGTCCGCTGGTCTCACTACACGCAACCGGAAGTGTTTTCTAGGCGCACCCTAACGGCTGAAAGTCTCCCATTAACCACAACAACATGACGTGTATGATCTAAACCGGCAGATTCTAAGGTGCTCAAACCGGTTGAGTGTCCCAATCTCGACTCAGCTGACAGTAATGGTGTGGAAGCTTCAATGATAACGTCAACAGCAACAACAAGTGCAATTCATTACTACGATAATAGGTAACAAAATTAAACATTTTAAAACAAATTATTGGTTACGGTTCTATAAAAAGTTCATATGAAACCAGCAATGGGAATTATGTCACAGAAATGATACTGGATTGGTAGCCCAGCTAGCTGACTTCTACTTCCGCTATACTAAGTGTATAACAACAAAAGTGTGAAATCGGTAATAAATGCACCTTGATGCAAAAACTGTCATCATTTCTTGTGCAAATTTTCAGTGTTAGAGAGTAGACAATGTCTTGTCTGGATCCTGGCATAACAACACCAACTGTCGATGCGTTGAAGGGCGGTGATATCGCCTTGAAGAAGCCCTCGTCTTCTTCGAATTTCGAAAATCCATCGCTCCTCGGCCAAAACGTGCGATTGGTCTCACTCAACAGTGGGCAACTGCAATGAATTTCCAATGCGTTTACTTTCATTCTGCTTCTACCAGTAACGGGAAATATTTAATTTTAACACCAGCTTTGGTTCTTCTTTCACTTAATTTACATTTTTTGAAAAAACGAAATTGATCAGAAATCGCAAAGGCTGTCGGTTTGACTCCAACTCTGAAATGCTTACCCTATACCACTGCTCAGCACATTGGTATGATAAATGACACTAAAGAACACAAGATAATGTTTTAACTTAATCACAAGTTGGCCAATTATCACGCCATCGCAAAAACGAGTCTTAGTCAGGTAGAGCAATACACTGTACATCACGTAGCCACACTACTCTGGTTAAGGGAGACACTGAAAATGTGACGCGTACACAAACAGATGCCTTTATACTTAAATCGAAGAATTCACTTTCTGACATCATTAATTGTACTGCGTACGGTGAAACTGGAGTATTACACACAATTACCATGGGCCAAAAGTACACGTGATGACCATTTTTAAATAACGACACGAACCAATTTGAATGTAACATAGCCCTGTCATTTAAGTTATTGATGTTAATCAAGCCATCTCTGGTTTCTAGGACATCCAGTAGTCCAAGGGAACTCTAGTCTGATGGTGTGCATGTTTTCTGTACATGATTCTTTCGCATTTCGCTTAATCGTCGTGCGGGACCGTCTGGAGTTGGTATATGGTGCAACTCGGGACGGTCTGGGGTCTACAGAAAACCACAGCTCAACTGTGACTCTACAACAATGTGATAAACGAGAGTAGTTCTACTTGCTGCGTCAGCTGCTGGTATGCTTATTTCTTTTATGACACACAATGTGTGACTGGGAAAAGCGTTTTCAAAATAATTTGGATAAATCAGTGGAGTATGAGACCCCTGAGGTCCCTGTCAAGTCCTCACGGCAATTTTACGTTATGCGTACGTCATTGAACGTACGTGAAAAACAATATCTAAACATTTTCAATTATGTTACTGCATTTGCACTCGTGCGACATCGAAGACGACAATAATTGCTCATTATACATGTACTTGCAAAAACACGAAGCATTTTGAGTGTGCCCCGATTGACTTCATTCTCGCGATGGTTTCCGGGTGCATCAGTGATTGTCGTAAGGAATGCTGATAAAATCTTCAATGCAATGCTGTAAGGCTCAGTTCTGCCTTATTAGTAGACCTTTGGATCAGTGCATCTTCAGAATAGTGAGCTGCTCATCTGATGTGGTAGTGAACGTACAGTATGACTTAATTTATTGTGCATTTGTTACAATTAAAAGTAAAACCTCCATGAAATTAAGGTTTTGCTGGATCATATGACTTTTTTTCAAAACATTAACAAAATATTGGGGAAAACGATTACACAGAATTTTTGGGAAAAAGAAAAATGATGTTTTGATCCACAAAGATTGGTCCAAATACGTTTTACTTTGCTTTTTCGCAACATGCCGTATAGTAAAAACAAACGTTTTAAGGAGGAATACGGACCAATCATTAGCGCATCTACCCCCTTTAACAGATTCTTTAGCAACAGTATACAAATTTACCTGTCTCGCATGAGGCCTGTGGTGAACGCTGTGTCATTTTGTTTGGCCCACAATTCGACGGCTGTAATTCCATTGGCAACTTCAAGAGAAAAGGATGCACTTTTGAAATATACCAAGTACGACAGCAAATTGTAAAAAGTGATAGATTTGCTGCTCAGTAGTTAATTGGTTAGACCTCCTTCTACAGCAGTGAAGTAATTCGATTCCGAAATCATGAAATACTTTAAAAGTCCAGGAGACTTTTTCTCAGTTTAAAGCATATTTCTTCAACAAAGTCTGCACTCCAGTGGGAAACTTCAAGGAAGCAATGGGGACTAATCACGTGGGATCAGTGACTTATATCGCCACCTACATGTAGTTGGGTACCTGGAGTCACTTTGTTTTCGCATCGGGTAGCATATAGGGGAACAGTTTGACTTACCAAATGGACCCTTTTACACTGTATTTGATTAGACGTGACGATTTTTAATAAAAGATATAAAGTGACTCCTCGTCCACTAGGGGCCACTAATATCCGGTCCCAAGTGAACAGTCGCTATTAAAAGTCTCCCATTGGCCATCTAGTCAATGTCACGCAACCGCAAGTTTTACAAACGATGACCATTTCGGGGTCTAAAGGGCAGTTAAACAGATGGGCTAAGCGGAAGTGTACTGACTGCTTATAAGGACAGGACAATCTTCACATTTCAAAAAGATTAGTATAATCACGTACTTGACGATTTCAACAGCGTCAACACTATCACTATTTTCTCGTCTTGCCTGGCCGTGGTCACAGGATCTTGCGGTGCGCTTGATCTGGCCACGTATGCTGAATACCCAGGTTGCCTGTGGACAAAGGAAGGGTTGTCATTTTATTTTTATTTATTATTTATTTTATTATTGTGATATTTGAAATGAGGGTGGCCTCCTCAGTGATAGCATTGCTTTCCAAGAGGTCCTCATTCGTATGTTAAGAGGCCAATTGCCTTATCCTATGTGGTTTTAGGGGACACGGACCCCCTAGTTACATAAACAGCAAAAAATTAAAACAAAAAACAACAACGTCGGCTTTCCATTTTGGGGGCCTTCATGGAATTTTTACTCGAAAATTATGGTCTCCTGGCACTTAAGATGTCTTAGTTCCGCTTCACCATCCCAGGTCCAAATTAAGTGTAGAATTTTTATTCAAGCATATATCCACCTGTGAGCAAGGCAAACTTTGTAAAACCGTTTCAGACCCCCTGCCCTGTCGTCGTCAATTTCAACTGGCTTGTCATTATTTCGCACGCAGTCTCCACCGACTTCCCTTAAGCACCCCCATGACGTCACCGAGTATTTAGTATTCAATCCGGTCACCACCATCAAAGCCTCTCAAAATTACCACAAGTGTGTCGATATTTCTGAACAAAGATGGTCTCATTTGCAACAGGAACAAAGCGCAATGCATCATGCATGTAGGTCTTCAGCAGGACCCACTTTACAAGATACTTTAACCTGCAGGGCTCTAAATTTCTACCACTTGGACTTGAAATGTGAACGATGAAACTGATGGTAAAGTATCACTGATCCCAGACCAGTAACAGGAACAAGCATGGTGATTTAAGATAGGTATTTGAATTTCACTATACTTGGCCCTTTGGATAGAGCTTGGGACTTCACTTAGGCACTCTTCGGTTCCACCTCCACCGCAATTGACAACAAACATGGCATCACTTCCGGTCAGCTGACCAAAATGGCGGATCATGTAGAACTTGAAAACGTTTGGGTTTCCAGCCACCTGTAAATAGATGTGCGTGCTAAATCCCGGTGCATTGGGGACTTGGGGAGCAGGATCCTGCCATTTCCTTCGGGTCAGCAAAGAAATTGGCTTCAAAGATAATCAGATAATTGCTCGCCCACGTGATAACCTAGATACGCGCCAGTGCACATGTTGGTACTGCAACCTCAGGGATGATGTATGTATACTGTTTTCACTGCTACGCTTCACATGGTCTATAGGCGGTGCGCCCATATAGCCCCCATTTTTCAGTCGGCTGCGCCGCCCATGGTATACAGATATTTTGCTTTCGAATTCGTTTTTTAACTATGAAAACACTATAAGCAGTTCCTGGCTTCATCAAAATGAAAAGGCTTAATTTCCTTTCATGCTCTCGCATTAGCCTACACAGCCTAAATGTCCATCATTACTTTGGAAGTGCCGTGAAATCCGCGGCATTTTGGCAACAAGTTTGATTTTGTTCGTGCTCGTTTTTCAAGTTTGCTTCCACTGAATCGATGGCACAACACTCTCGCTCAAAATTGAAACTCACGTGGGTCAGCGTGTTGCATCCCCTACTGGCCGTATTTCCAACTGTTAAACGAATCACAGTTTCGCTACCATCGATGTCGGTATAACATTTGGGTTGGGATAACATCGACATGCTATCTTCCTCATGCATAAAGAGTCTTGAAAATGGTCGGTTAGCGGTGCGAGGCCTGTACAAAATGTCAACGCTGTCAACTTTCCCTCCGACTAGTCTACACAAGAACGTAACTAAAACATAATAAACACAGATATATCACTATCCCAACTGTTCATGCATACATGAAATTTCGTTCAAGATACGATGAAAAAGTATTAAACAGTATGAAATACCTTGGTGTTGTGTCCACGTTCTCTACGTCAGGCCAATAACATCATTTTTACTGTGAGGACAAGTGGCTTTGTTTTCCATCCATGAAACCAGTTTCAATTATATTTAGAGTATGTAAAAAGCCATGACCTGTCATGTACGCGAACCTGCCTTCCAGCAAAAATATTGAGACCGCTGTGTTACGTAATGCACTATGAGATACAGTGTAAAAGAGATGCGAAATGGCGCAAATTGTTTCAACATTAAAAGGGACGAGTCCATATTTTAGTCCCAATGCACAAAGCGTGTAACGGCATAACCCGTACTGCATACTTAAAACAGACTGTGAAACGTCCATGTAAGCGAAACAGTTTTCCAAATTCAACCGCCAAGAAACACATTCTAGTTGCATTAAACCAGTCAAGTCCGTCTTTGGCAAAAGACAAGAATGTACTTTCTCAACAATAAAAAACATCTACTTCACCTGATGCTCATGCAATAAGTAGGGTCGATCAGTTGGAAATGCTTTATTGGGGCAATGCCCAATATTTATGGGATTTGTAACAAATTTTGGCTGTGGACCTATGAATTTTACTTGTTGAGTTGTGTTTATAAAGCACACCAAAGAATTTTCTTCGAAAACGCATCATTTTATTCGGGCATACCAAAATAACAAAAGCGCATTGTTATTGCAATGGCTGTACGCAACACGTATTCACAAATCACGCCTCTTGCATGACGCAAGCATGGGAGTACATGTATGTCTTCACAGGTATGACATTTCATTTTTCTCATTTCTGAACTCGGATAATGTGATGTTTTGGCCCGAAAAAACAGACGGAATGCTGTTGTTTGAAACCAGAGGCTGGTGACTTGTCACCGCAGGTACTGGTCTCAAATGTAATGAGTTCTCTCTTATTTCCAAGACCAGAAATATCACCTTGAGAACAACGTCAAGTGGTCCTAAGAAAAAGTTCATAGCTGCTTGCATGAAAAATTTCTAGCACCATTTGAATGTACCTTGCCCATCGGTACTTTCCCGAGCGTACATTCTGTCCTCATTAATCAAGCATCGGACTCTTTCTTCTGCATTGTTCCTTCCCTTTTCTTCACATGTCGTCCATGAGCAGTTAGTCTAGAAAGACAATGGGATGACAACAAGGAAGGATAACTCTGAATCTTAGACAATTGATCATTTCTAAGATAGTCTGATACAGAGATTATTTACATCACATTGCAAAGGAACGTGGACTACCTGTCATCCAATGCAGACTGAAACCTAGTGATGAAAATAGAAGCCCTAAACCCACATTTCACGTAGAAAACAACTGATATTGTTGCTTTATAGCTTTAGTCAATAACTCGATGAAGTCCTTCCCATCCGACAATAACCACAAAAATGTATTTCAGTCCATAAAGCCAATAATGTATTTTAATTTCAGGGAAAACGGGGATAGGCCTATCTGGAAAATCAACTTGAAACTCAGCAACCTTGGTAAAGGGAATGATATAACATGTGGTCAATTACAAAAAATATTGGTGTACACTGCTAAAGAAAGTTTGGACGGAGTGGACGGCAAAATGAGAGCGGCTCTCCTAGCTTATTTATCGCCTGCCTGAAGGCGTGTACTGAAGATAGCCGCTTTATCCTGCGTCGGCAACGGGAAAATATTAACTCTGATCTTATAGCCCTCAAGGCCGACGGGAACCAGCGATACAAAAAAATCCAAAATTCTGAAGAACCAAAAAACACTGATAGGCAAGTCTGAAACTCTACGATCCAATGGAAACGCTCAGGACCTCGTGACATCTGTTTATATTTGACACTCCGAGTAGAGTTCATTAACTGCCTCGCAGCTAGAAAAAAAACCTAGCCACAATCACGTGTTCTCATTAAAAATACACAGCAATATCTCAGATAATATCGTGAATTGTTGCTTTTTAGCGATGTCCTAGCGTTGGTCCTTGCGTTATTGAACTCTTCTTTGATGTCATGGCGTTGAACTTGTTGTGTCACTCTGTCCACACGAGGGCGCTGCGACGGAAGGCTGCTTTTAGATATTTGCTGCTCTAATTGATTTGGCATCTGTTTGTCTCACTGCCTTGTTTTGTGGTCTACATGTAGGAGTTTTTGAATCTATTTCAATCTGGTTTAATCTATAATTAAACTATGCTGCTGCAGGTTTCAGCTTCGACAGTAAAGAACATTTAAAGGAACAAGTGCAAACACCAACAATCAAATGCAATGAAGGCACAGAGGCATTTCAGGACCAATGCCATCACCTCAGCGGGGATACACTGAGCGACCGTGGGGCCGCTCGCACTAAAATTTGGTTAAATTCCAGTCAATACTCACTTCTTTCAAACTTTCATGAAGAGCCACCATGGCGATCTGGGTGGGATACATCACCTGCTCAGTTAGTTCACGTTTTTTCCTGAAGGCTTGACGTGGCTTCCGCGTAGGTCTGGTATCGCACAACTACAAATAAAACAACAATGCATTCATGGCCGCTGTTGCTGGGTTACCGGACAGGAGGTTCGCTAGCCAGGTCATGGATCATGCGAACAGTTTGATTTCCCGACGGTGTATTTTGACAATGACTTCTGCATTGTCTCTCTATGTGTTCAACATACAAATACAAATAAGCATTCAGCGAATTATTGTCATGTGTGGCAATAGTATAAATCGTTAATGTGATACAACCTGTCCAACTACAGTGGTTTTAGTCCAGATCACGTCCTTCCCCAGATTGAAGTCATCACATGAATTACAAGATTCACACAATTCCTTCCATTCAGTGTCATCTGCAAGTATATAGGCATACAATTTAGGAAACACATTAAACCAACATGTAGCGCATCACTTTTACGAATGCAACCGGTTTCAAAAAACTTGTCCAACGTTGAATTCTGTTACGAATCACATGCAGCTGACATTCTATGTTACACTCACTTGTCATTTACAAAAATACGCTGGTCCATATTCAAGAACCAAGCTCTTCGTTAGACCATTTACACAGCTGAAAACCTTTTTGGATGTTGCTTACGCGTATCCACTTGATGTCATGGCAAACACCTTCTTTCCATTTACCTGCCCCTGTTAATAAGACACTAGGCAACATCAGCAAGGAAATACGTACCATGCAGTCGTGACTCGAGTTTGACTAAAAAGCCAAAGCAAGGCACGCTTAATAGACCTTAACCGTTGTGAATCGAGTACGTGACTAAAGAAAAAATAGTTTCTGCGTGACTGAGAATTTCAACTATCAAACGCAATGTTTGCCTAAAATGTAGGGGGGCTCGAATTCTTGAGGACGTGGAACTTTTCCTAACATAATAAAAAACGGGGGAGGAAAAAAAGAAATGGGATACCACGTTCGCAGCTGTGAATTGTTTGGTCACGCCTTTATAGTGGACTTTTGTATAGTTTTCTCAGATTTTTCGTTCATTTCGCTCAGTGTTTGAAGTCCAGTGTCCGTAAAATGGGGTACGTTTCTGCGGACGGCCACTTAACAAGTGTGCAGCAGTTTGTTTACGTTAACAGCTTCGCATTTGGTTTACTGCTGTGATAAGTCATCTGGCTGTCTGTGAGTGAAATGTGCCTGAACATTAGGTTATTTAAACTGTTGCATTATTCTCATTTAATTTTGAAAGTTGATTATGAGTTGTCGACCAGCGGAATGTTCTTGGTCACAATCGACTCACATTTGCCAAAGACACGCCTATAAATATCCATAAATAGTTCCATTGCCAAAGCAACACTGTCTGTGACCTGGCATACATATGGTGTCATCACCCTGGGTTGTTACCAGTTGTGTAAACCGACTGGATACTAGTGTTCTAATAAACTACCCCTACGGAATGAGTTCAGACACTGAGCGTAATGTTCCTGTGATTCGGACTTTTTTGCCCCCTTCGCCACACGGGGGTATCGTTCAAGCCCCCCTGGGTGCGCGCATGTACATGGACCGCCAACTTCGTATACTTTCAATGGACGAAATATGTGGTCTTTCGCACAAGCCCCGTTAGGTCATTCTGCACTAGCGACACCTGGCCAAATTATCTGGTCTTATATCCGGCTAATCATGGCTGGCTGTTGTGTGGTCGGGTGGTAGTAGCATTGCTAAAACTACTCACGACATCAACAGTTCTATTGTTGGAAGACTTTGATATGCGCTTCAATCCCGAATTGTTATATTTTAGTTTTACTGGACTGTGGAATAGATGCAAGAATTTCCCGTAACAATACACTAACCGGAGTATGCACAAGATACTTTAGGAGAGTGGCGCCACCTCTAGGAAAGTACACAAAAAGATGTCGGATTTTCGAATATGTTGTCTATAATCTATGGCTTGATATGCATAAAACGTTGCATAGAGACGTCGGATAATAGAACCCTAAGACTATAGAAACGTCTACATTTTTATTATTTTCGTACTATTGAACCGTCGCATTTCTGAACCTTCGCGCTGTAGAACCTTTTTGTGTTGCTTAATGTTTTTTTAAATACTTTGGACTGTTGAAACTTCAGACTAAGGAATTCTTTAATCATTTAGACGCACCCATCTACCATAGCCGTAGCATATTTTCAAGGTGTATTTTTGATAAGGAGTCGCTCCCCAGCAGGCTGTCCCATTGAATGTTACATCGATAAAGGATTTTGATCCAGGACAGGTAAAGAAACAACGAACAAGTGACCTCAAAATCAACGTGTTAGTACTAAACACGCAAAACTCGTCTAACTCCACCAAACGAAATAATGCAGCTCGCAAAGTCGATGATGTTTTCACGTAAACTTCATGTCGCACAAAACCAGGGAGATTTCAGGCACTAGAAATTTTTAATTTTCAACGAAACTATAAGCCAGACTATGCTATCAAGTGGATGTCCTTATGTTTCATTAGGTCCCAAAACGGACTGTTGAACAAAAGACCTCAAGGAGACAATGCGAGCCATACAGAGGAGGTACTATCTTACCTGGGTCATAGAACATCAGAGCTGGAATTTGTCCCTCCCTTAAGGCTTCACGATCAAACGGAACGCTGACGTCAATAGGGTGAGAGAGCATTGCATGGTCCTCAATAGGACTGATGAAGAACGAAGATCCGGTGTAGTCTTCAAACCTGATTTGAATATTATGATAAATGGATTGAAGTAGCGACTGGAACAACGTTAAAACATTAATGACGTTAAGTGTATCATTTTCGGGATTAGGCGTCATACTAAAGGAAATCTTTGGCAATCAGAACAACGATATTCTTCCACATCCATATCTATTTCATGCATTTCTTGGTTTCTGCAATTAAACAAAATTTCAATCTTAAAGGCAGCACCTTAATTTAATTCCACGAAGATTAATTTTGAACGAATGGCCAACTGGATTTTTTACTAATTATTCCTTGTTGATGGCCAGATTAACCAGCTTCAAGTAGGATTTATCATTTTGCATTGTTTTGAAGGGGTTAAGACCCGGCTACTGTAATTAAGCAGCTGATTTACAAGGACCATAGCTTATGTTTTGACAGTTACTAAAATCGAGTTACCTGCTTTTCAATCGTCTTGAACTCATCGTTTCCTCCCTGCTAGTTTCTGGATCTTGAATATACTGCTGGAATGTTACGGAAGCAGCGGAGCCGTATCGCGCTTTGACATCGAGTTTGTTTAATGTGCCCGCAATAACGGATGTATTGCCTGAATAGCAAGAATTGTGACAGAAACCCAGAGTGAACTGCCAATTACAATTTTCCAATTCTTTCAGTTGCTGAATGTGCCATGGTGCCAGGCTAATCATGTGCGCTTGATATGGTGTAAAGGTGTCTCAAAGGAGCTCGTGTTCTGCACAATGCAAAACAATTCAATGGTGTTTAATACATGTTTAAACTATAAAAATGCCTTAGCAAACCGTAAAAAATAATTTTAAACGATTAAGTCAAATTGCTTACAAACGAACCTACCTGTTATTTCGATTGCAATAGGAGGCAAGGTTTTGGCGGAAAGGTCTGAAGACGGCTGTTCCAAGTTCATAATCGTTGGCTTTTCGACTTCAAGTTTGCGGATTATGTCGCTCTTTCCTAAAAGTAAAGCAAAATAGTGCATATGTAGTTAGAGAAATTCATGGTGCTACATTTGTTCTGCAGACAGCCAATGGTCAAGGAAATTTCATTCTTGCTTATGAAACCGTAAACCAATCTCCTTTGGGATTATACAGGTATCATTCAAATTTTCTGGCGGCAGCTTTAACTGTACTTTTGTTCTATGCAATATGTTAAGAATTTTCTTTGCAATTTCAACTTCGGATTTTGTGTAACCCAAATCATGTTATCAAATGAACAAACGTACTGGCCACACAAACTTCTCTCGTTGCAATATCAAGCTTTACTTTAGCCCTAGAAAGAGCAGTCAGTTTCTGGTAAGTGCACCTCCCAGGCTCCATACGGAAAAAGGTATCGCCTGCGTCTTCTGTTTCCGTTGTACTGTTACCTTTAGGCACCACCGACAGACTGCAATAGGTAAAGTGTAATGATTTTTGTAGAGTAATAAGGCAATCCTGTGTCGATCATTGAGTGACACTTCTGAGTTGATCAAAAAGGGAGGCAAACACTGAAATAATATTTACCCATATTAATTTCTATGCGTGAGCAGCTTAGTAACTAAAAGTGCAAGAATGCAAGTTTGGCTGCAACAAAGTCATGGATTACATAATCATAATTGATATAGTGACTATTACATTTGCATCTGAAAAATTAAGCAGGACAAATGCTTGACACATGGTTGGTATTCTTGGTAAAGAACTTGAATTAGAGGGAAGGCTTACTATTTCTGAAGGGGCCGATGATATCAAAATTTAGTGTTTTCAAAATTATCTATGTCTATGTAAAATTGATACTTGTCAACAGAGCACCGCAGTGTCCACTATAAAAATATAACGTATATGTACTTAAAGGGAAAAATTAACCTCACTAATGTAACCATATTCTGGAAGAAATAATTAAGTACTTCATGACAACCGATATGCTCTGCTAAGAAGACAAAGTTTCATTCCCGCTTTTTTCCTGACTATACAATGTATGTTTCCAATAAAGAAGTGACATTGTACGAAGATCGTTAATGATGCGTTAAGTTAGATGAAGACCTTCCGAATTACACAATGAATTTTTAAATTAAAAGCGAAAAAATTAATTCCGTATGATTAGGGGTCTACATTGTCAGCATACTCAGTTGGTCACGCGAGTCTCTATCCTGTTGATGAATCAGCATGGATGTAGAAACAATACCCATTATGATACCTAAGAGTCTGGTTCATTCCCACATAATGCAGTGTACCGTCCGCAATTTCCACTCCACTAGATGTCTCGCTACCAGCCAGAATGGTAGGCAATATGTCCGAGACGTCGTTGTGGGAGCCTATTCCCCATTCTGCAAGTTAACGGAAGTCATTAGTAAAGCCATGTCAACATCCTCAGATTTTCTATACGACCTCGAGTTCAACTTTAGCAGCACAGCTTAGTACACGTCAATTGTCTTGTGCGGCTTTGCATACACCTAGTTAGCTCGAAAAATCTTGTCGGACTAACTGCGCACGCAATCTAATTCGGTTGCGTGCAACAGTCGAATACGAAAGTAGACTTCTGTACACGTGGTTCATTAAAAATTCGAAGTGTGTATACAAGGCTAAAAAACACTCGTATCAGTTGAATGTTTTATGTTAAAAATTAACTTGCAAGGTTCCCATTCTTACTGTGCATAAACAACAATAAGCTAAACTCATTTACAGGATGAGCCTACTAACGAAATTTGTAGAACATACCGATAGATGCTGAAGTCTTGGTTTTAATTTTCCATCCAATCCCTGTGGTTGTCATGAAATCTGTTATCAGGACTCCTTCAGGTAAACCTTTGATTGTTCTCGTATTTGGCAACTCAATGCTGATAACTTCAATGTCAGGCGGTTCGAAGTCAGTGGTTACATTACACGAAGATCGGGAGCTTAAGCCGAGAACGTTAATAGCGTCCACGTTGAACCAGTACCTTTTTCCATGAAAAAAGTCTTTTTTGAATTTGTTCCTTTCAAAAACAAATTCTTTAACAGTACCAACACTTTCTCTGGTCACAATGTCATCTAAACCTTCCTCTGAACCCACTGATAATACGTAAGTCGACACGTCTGATTCAACGTCTTCACATTCCCAGTAGGCCCCGATACCTTCTTTTGAACCAAGATATTCTGTGGGTTCTGCCGTTGAGCCTTTGGGATCCAAACAGAGTACCTGAGTGCATGTAGGCGGTGTAGTGTCCACTCGCAACCCGTCACCAACTACTATAACCGAACGTGAAGCAAAATCAACCGCTTTGACGACCAGGTAGTAAATGTTCGGTTGAAAATAGTACTCATTTTTGTCCATTGCTGAACGACTTTCCGGAGGCAACAGTTTCATAGATCCAGGTGACAAGGTTAAGTCCACGAGACTAAAGTGGTGCACAATAAAGCCTTTCAGGCTACATGAGGGATCGCACGTCAAATCGCACGTGCTTTTGCAAGTTGCGCACGGAGTCTTCACTAATGATAACGGATAAACATCGCAACTAACGTTAGCCTGACTGCTTAGACCTATCCAGAGCTCCTTTATGTTACTGGCTTCATCATGAAACGCTTTACCAAACATACAGGGCTCGTCTCTTTCCAACGCAAGGGAAACTTCTTCGACAATTGCATTGGTTCTTTTAAGATCGGGAAAATAATCGTTTCTGTTCCAAACGCGAAAACCCACGTTCGCCGACTTCACTTGTTTTATTCCGTACAATGTTGCCACCTCCTCGCTAGAAATCATGAGTCTAGTATTCCACCTTTCGAATCCAGTAGACGCATCTTTGTCAAAAACAATGGAATATTTCATCGAGTTCTCAAAAGGGTTGTGCTCAAGTGTTACCCATTCTTTCATTATTGAATTGTCGACACCTACACCCCAGAACAAGGCAGGGAATTTTCCATTTCGTTTCCCTCCAATGACATGAAATCCTACAGCAGGTTGGAGATGTACCATTTCTTCTTCAGTTGCGGAATGGTTCCCTTGGATATTGACTGTTGTGTTAGACCTTTGGAGATCGGTTGCATTTGACACGCTTGTTCCTGTCGTATTATATGTTGCATGACTCGTGTTCTCAAACACGAAGCTGTAAAACGGCATAAACTTCTCGTTACTGGACACGTAAAATGTTGTGATGACTTCACTCCCTTCAGCGGCTTTAAATACTGTTGTGTAGGCGCCTTCGAATATGGTGGTGAAAAGTTGGAAACCAGCGAGAGACATCGCCTTTCCCTCGTCAATGGTTTCGGCTACCAAGACGAGACTTCCGTTGTCGCCCGGATAAGTATTTTCACTGTTATAAAATGCATATTTCCCGGTGAAATCTTCATCCTTACCAAGAATATTTATGGCATTAGAAACAGTATTACCGACAACAAGATCTACTCGTATATCCGTTTTGCAATCTGTCTGTTTTATGCCATGGTCTATAGCCACCATCGTGTCGATAGAATGCAAAGACGTTTGAAACAACAACGAATTTGTCCACTCAGAACCATATTTTACAGAGCCTCCGACTGGCGGTGAATTGTCAACCATTACAGGAACACTCCAGCCAGTTGATGACAAGCCAGCACTGTTGGTGACCTCAACCATGACGTAGTATATGGTTGACTGCTGAAGAGATAAGCCTTCGAACAACGTAGCGTTGTCACGTGAGATGCGTACAGGAGATGCAATGTTCAGTAACTGGCTTTCATGAAAAGTACGATCACTACACTCGTTTTGTTTATAAACAGACACGTCATAATAGGCAATTCCACTTTCTGTGTCACTGAATTGATCCCATTCAACATAAAGACTGCTTTTGAGTGGTACAAACGAGATGTGGCCTACTGTGGTGCCATCAATACGAATGTTTCCAACAGACGGTGCTGTCAAATCGATGGTGACAGGAGACGATTGTACAAGGAGACAGTGGTCGGCAACATCGTGAGCCACAACAGTTACAAAATATTGAGCTCCGTGCTTTAGCGATAGATTTAAAAATACTGTCACCGTGTCAAGTCCCACACTTTTCAAAGGAGACGTGTCAAATACTGAATAATTTAGGTTCTTGCAAGAACACGATGTAAGGGACGAAGATAAGCCGACGTCATATCGTAACAATGGTATGTGAGTACGGAAACTCGACCACGACGCCTTGAGCGAGAGTATATCCGACTGTGCGCTGTTTACATAGACAGTTCCAGCGGTAATAGAGTTATTATACCCCACAAGTATTCCATTGGATGAAACATACACGGTACTTCCTGCAGCACTGTGGGCCAACACTGTCACGTAATATCTCGTCGATATGGCTTGAAGATCAAGTTTAGTGAACATGTACTTCGTGCTTAGCCCGACATCAACAAACGAATGTATATTTGCCCTCCCGCTAAAAGTGCTTACGTCATTCCCCACAGCAACTTCGTACTTCACAATTAGTTGACTAGGGTTACTACTTTCGTCGTCGCCAAACTTATACCACCTTGCTTGAAGTGTGTCGAGAGGCTGTTGATATTCAAGATCCATTTCATCTCCATCGATAACTACCCCTGGTTTGGGCGACTCTATGTTTACAGTTACTGTGTTAGTTTTTGCAACCAATGTTCTTTGTAAGCTGTCCACTATTTCAACTAGAGCGTAATACGTTTTCGTATTTTCCAAGTTCAACTCATCGTTTACCAATACATTTCGTGGACTGGGAACACTAACCATAGGTGCCACTACCTGCCCATCAATTCGGTATATACCCCATCTAAGACTTTCTACCGAGCACCCTCCTATCAATGTCCATGAGACACTAACAGACGACAACGACATTTGGTATCTCAATTCTTGATCATGACTTCCAACAAACGCATGAAACTCAGGAAGCGGACTAACAGTTACGGGTTTACTGACAACTGTGGAAAATAAGCCAACCATGTCAAAGGCTCTGACTGTTACGAACACTCGAGACCCAGGCTGTAGAGGACGTTTAGGCGTTAAACTAACGAAATCTTGGAGACCAATGCTAGTTGGAGAGAGAACGTCTTCTGTGTGTGGCTTAGTTCCTAGCAGAACATCGTATCTACAATGATGATAATACATTTTAAGTGAACATATTCTAATAGGCTGACAGTGACAGCCGACTTATACTCATGTGATTTACAGTTACAATAAACTCGAGTTCCGTCGATGAAACAAAATTTTGATTTGAACCAATTAATCCAAATGGACTCGTCTGCATTTGTTCCCCCTCAGATGAAAAGTAATACGGTAGCACGGCTAAGCTTACCTCTGAAGTCCAGACTGCCGGTCAACGAATCTTGAGATCTGGACGTTTATTTCGGTCATTGATATCTGGCATGGCGTCTCATCCTCACGTTTCCCACTTACGATTTGTACAGTGCCACCATCAGGCGGTATGTTGTCAACTTTGACTTCAGCAGATAGCCAAGTAAACTGATGTAGATAATTGCTCACATTCAAAGTAACATATACGGACGTCAGGGTTGATGTTTCAAGAACATGGTGCATATTAAATGTGCGCTTGTTGTTAATCGCGCTGCTTGGCGAAAACTGTATCAGATTATCAAATCCTTCCTGTTCCCCAACCCCAACAGCTAATTCGGAGATGAAACTCTCGTGTTCGTCTACCGCCCACTCACACGTGATCAGGGACTCCAACGGCGATACGTAGTCATTGCAACTCAAAGAAATTATCTTAGGTTCAGTTGCATCAATCGTGAGTGGCGGCCAAGTTTTCTCAGCTAAATTGCCTGCTGCATCCATTGCCTCAACAGTCAAAAACCCTGTCTGCGAGTTGTTGATCGATAAATCGCCAGTAGGCAGCAGCATATTTACGGCGACAGTTTCTGCTTGAAAGTCCCTTTTTCCAGGAAGAGAACCATAGTGCCAAATTTGATGCGCAACATCCGATTCTTTGTCGGTACAATTCCAGGAATAGAGGC
The DNA here is from genome assembly GCA_002633005.1 of Phoronis australis. Classification (NCBI taxonomy): domain Eukaryota; kingdom Metazoa; phylum Phoronida; family Phoronidae; genus Phoronis; species Phoronis australis. The sequence continues at coordinate 166,144 of NMRA01000680.1, forward strand.
TCGTGTCAAAGTACTGGAGGTAGATGGCAGTTTTTTCATGTACATTAACAGTAATTTGAGGTGGCTCGGCATCGACAATAACGCCATCAGATGAGGAAACGATGAATTCCTCAGGGCAGCCATGCCCAGTAATAGCTCTGACTGTGCCATAATACACGTGGTTGGTACTCAGTCTGATGTTGGATTGCGCTATTCCCGATGTTTCATTTTCCATCACAATGCCGTACGTTGAAAAGCCTTGTATATCTGAAAATCCTGGCTCTGATCCAATAGCCCATTCATAAGCAACTATTCCACACGCTTCACTTTCAAAGCCGTGGAAGTTGATGGCAAACGAAGACAAGTCATGCTGGTAGTTATCGTCCATTCCAAAATTTCGACCATCGAAAATTACTCCAGGAACATTGTCTTTCACGACAAATATTGGTTTTGAAGATATTGGATCAGAGACCAACCCAGCACCGTTTACGCTTTTCACCGTGACGTAATAGAGTACGTGTGATATACTCCACGGCTGCAAATCTAGACCACTGATGTGGCCGTGCATAGCTACCCCAAAGTCTCTGAAGCCACCGGATATCGAATCATCTCCTTCATTGACTCCTACAGCCACTTGGTAAGATACTATTCCACTGTGGTCGTCGTGTCCATGCCAAGAGGCTAGGATGCGATTCTGCTCCAGGTGCTCAACTTGTCCGTTGTCGTTCACCACTTCCTCGTCCAGTGACAGACCCACGATAACCTGAAGTTAAATCACTTGGACTATTACGATAAACGTACTTGACACATACAAAAACACAGAAACGGTATCAAACATTAATCAACACTGAACAGCATTCATTGTTTTTCAACAAAATTTAGTCATTCAGAAATTAAAATGTGGCGTAACATCACCATCAGCACTGCTTTTACTGACAAATGTCACAAAAAACACTCGAGCGGTAATTTTAGGAGTAACAACTTCATTTTGTAAGCCAGGGTTTCGAGGGCAAATTAGCGTGTGGACTAATTTAAACACCACCAAATGTATAAAAGCATCCACTTCAAATCAAAGGCAAGTTTCGCGAAACTTTCAGGCCGAACTCTGCTAAATTAAGACCATTCTGATTTAGCCTGCAGTAGTTTCAGAAAATTACTTGAGGCAAAAACCGGTCTTAGTTAAGACCGGGATTAGCTTGCTACGGAGTAGCCTCTGATAGGTTTCCGGGCGTAATGAATTGCTGTGATCGTTGATACTTTTGCAGTTGATAAAACGAAGCGCATATTTTAAGTGACATTATTCTAAGAACAGGACAAGATGAAAAAAGAGCCACCAACCGGATAAATGAAATGCTGCTAAAATTTAAGATAGTAGATACTAACGCTGTCCATTTCAGGAGCAGTGGTGTCAACGCGAACGCCATCTGACTCGTGTGTAGTAGAGAGCTGTGCGTGATTGATTGCCGTTACTTTAACGGTATAACGGGCGCCGTCTATGAGTTCCATTGACATCGTGGTGTTCATTGGCTCCAGACCACCAGAGGGCAGCACAATGTCATCCTTTTGAACGGGCCATATTTTAGACTTGTGACCTTGGTAATCCATAAACACAGACACTCGGTATTGTGCTACTCCGGACTCCGAATCTTCAAATTTCCACTTGGCAAATATGCTGTCATCCTGTGTCTGATAAAGTAGCCCGTTTTCGCTGTCCACTAATAATATCAAAATAGGTGGAGACAAATCCACGGCATATCCATCAGACTTAACCTTCGTAATGCTACCTGCTCCATTCTTCGCACCAACTTCTATATTCACACGATCGCCATTTTCCAAAGCCATCGAATGCTCTTCAAATTTTGTTGACAACCCATTTGTAAACGATTTTCGGAGTTCTTTATTAACGTACACGTTGACGATGTACTGCGCTATGTCACTTTCTAAGTCCTTAAAGCCTTCAAAATGAGCAGTGATTTCTGACTGTTTGTGTGTGTAAGCAATGTCCTTTCCAGCCTCCTTGCCGTCTTTAATCCAACCTTTTTCAGGAGGGGTGATGTCAATCAAAACTGAAAGGGTGACGACACATTTTACAATTACTTAAGTGGCATACAGCGCGATGACAAATATAGACCCTAATTGCTGTCGGCAAAATGGAATATCGTGACAATTAAATGCCACATTTTCAGCTAACTTAGTGACCTTGAAGGATAGATTTTCCACAAATCATAAAGAGTAAAAAGGCAAACGAGCAGAAATTATCGTTATCTAACCTGGTCCTTTTTCTAAAAATCATAAGCCACAAAAACATGACACTTGTCAGTATGTATATCAAAATAATTGTCTTGCGAAAACCAACAGTCCTCTCAGTTCCTCCTATTGTTTCATTTTTCCATTTTTGCGAAGGGATTGGTTTGACATACATGTAAATGACCACCTTAACTGGTTTCTTTCCATAAATGAAGGTCAAAAACAAGTACGTTTCAAACTATGAAGACTACAGATCATGGATCCAAGTTCACTCGAAGTGAAATCGGCATGTGCCAAGTTATGATACTTCCGAAACTCTTCTAGGTAGACGATGTAGATGCTTTTCGTTGTCCCCAAGCCCGACCACCTTTAAATTTGTTGTTTGCCTGTTGCCAAGCAAGCCATTGCAATAGGCGTAAAAAGATCGCAAGAGTCAACGCCCGATTATGACAGTTATGTTAAGGGCAGGTGCGCTTCTCATGAACGGATGCCCAGCGTTATTAATTTAGTTTTAAATGGGCGGATCGTCGCATGGTCTTCGATTCAACTGAAATGTCAATTCATACACTGAAATACGTACGAACAAGTAATACATGAATACGCACCGCCATCGGATGACGCCTTAGACTGTTTTGGTTTCAGTCCTCGATTTACAGCAATCACTGTGGCGTAGTAGGTCTGGTTATGCTCAAGATGACCCGAGTAACAGTACGATTTGGTTAGATGAGATACGGAGTAAATAGCAAGTGCTGAGTCGCTGTCTTTATCGGCAGAGAAGCCTATCAGAAATCTTTAAAGCAAAAGAACAAGACATGGTAACAGATACGTATGGATAAAACACTTTTTGAGAGAGACAGGGACAGTGAGAGGGAGGAGAAGGGGTAGATATCTGGAGAGTGGGGGAGAGAGGAACATCGGGGAAAAAGAAAAAGACAGTGAGGGAGAGGAATAGGGAATGAGGGACCAAGGAAGGAGGAATATAAACAATAACCTTATATCATACAAAACATCCAACTATAAAAATTTTAAATAGTAATTAACAAACTCGGAAAAAATAATAATTTTCCAAATACAGTGCATGTAACAGATTGACACCTGCCCATATCCAGCTGGGAAGGACAGTCTAAACTTCAAGCTTAAATTGTTGGGTGGAGCCTTAAGAATTTGAAAACTCACAGAGTTTGTCTTCAAAATCACATTTGACAGTTGGTGTATCAAAAACATACTCATTGATGCCTGTGTCTGGATCAAAGAAGTCTACCCAGTGAGCACATAATGTGGCGTTATCAGCTTGATACTTCCGGTTAATGTGAAGGTCAACACCATCAAGAACTTTTCCCACTTCCGGTTTTGTCGAGTCTTTCAGAAGTGGCACCTCGGAGTGGGAAGCGGCAAACAGGAGCACTTTAAAACAAACAATATGCCTGCTCAACAGGTTCTATTTGAAAGGTTATTTCCTTTTTACAAGAATACTTAATTCCGTTTTAATGATTTCAACGAATCCTCGTTGTCCCCTGCTATCGCATCATTGGTTTTAACATTGGAAGGTAAAAGCAGAAACTCAAAATGCATGCTCCCTATGTCATAGATTGGATGTTATAGTTTTATGCTGGGTAGTTTCTTCTCATAGTTTCCGTGTAATTTGTTAAATGCGTAGATCCCGTTTAGCAGATTTTGAAAGTAGTTTTGAAGCTTTCCTTCAAACTTTTGGTGGTTGTAGGGAGTTAAAAGCATTGTTTTTTTTCAGAGAATTGGATGGCGAAAGTCGTTTTCAATAAATGCTAATAGGTCAAAACCGGGTTTGGTACCTTTGTAAAACATCTGGGCTCGGGGTGAAATCTTTGGACGATTAACTGAACTCAAGCTTGTCTTGACATTGTCTGTACTACTTTTGTATGAACATAGTATGTTAGGGATTGTTCTAAAACCCCCTCGACCACCAAACCCCAAGGCCCCTCGACCCACGATCCCCATGACCCACGACCCACGATCTGTGACCATAGACGTCTCTTTGCGCTTTTTACATATTTCATAATCTTATTACGTAGCTGAGTGACTTTTCCACCAGACTTGTTTGCACGAATCAGCTCTGGCTCAAGTCTGGTGGTTAAAAACAGAGGCGTAATAATGTCATCTGGAATGGCGGATTAGTGTGCTATCGCTGTCAGGGGAATAGTTTCACAAGCGGCTACCAATAACCTTGATCTACTAAAGTTAAGGAGAAAGTATGTTAGGGGTGTATACATATCATTTCACATTTTTATTATTTTGCTTTGTGTCGTAAACTCGTTTACAATATACTACGTGTAATTTTGAGATGCTTTTTGGTTAATAGTTTGTCTTTTCAAACTGCATTTACTGAAGAAATCACTTATTCGCGGCCTCCTCGGACTCTGTCAAAATAGCTTCAATCTGTCAACCACTGAAGAGCAGACGAGACGATTTCACTCTGCCGGGAACTAGACGAATTGAAATGTTGGTAGGTCTTCGATTTGATTTGATTTGGCTCTCATGCTTTGTTTTGTTTTTGGATTCTGTTTTGAATTGACTCTCTTAATTGCAAAAATAGGAAAAAGTCAGTCGCCTTCACTGCCAGACTCGTAGGACTTGCAACTCAGTGTTTGTTCTATGTTCAGATCGAGTTGAGCTTTTGTAAACTGTACTGTCACGTGTCGGGGGAGATTTGGGTCGCGGCTCGAGGGATTCGTGGGTAGTGGCTCAAGGGGGGTAGTGTGTCGAGGCGGTCGTGGGGTGTAAGGGTCGAGGGGGTTTAGAACAATCGGTATATTAGTCTGTGCTCCAGTACGATGTGGTTTTTGTAGATGAATCTCTAATTCTTGGTGATCCGATCATTAGTCCTAGTCAGTACTCGAAGTCTCGAGTTTTTAGTTCGAATATAGGTGTTAACTAAGTCTGAAGTTGAACTTGACACTCAAATAACTAATCTATGAATACATTTGTATCAAAGAATGATTGGCAATGGCCTCAAGGTCGCCCAAAGGTAGCCTACATGCAGTACAGAAAATGTTGTAAATGATTTCTAGTTCGAATTCGACTACAATGATCTAGCTTCTCTGGTTAATTTGAAGAGCTTGAACACGTTTCACCCTTTAAAATTCGTGACTCGTTCACTGGTGGTTTCTGTACATATTTTGATCAAAAGACGATGCCTTCTTCTACAAGAGCAACGCGGAGCGTTGAAATGCGCCCACGAATGCATCGCAAATGGTGTGCTTTTAGGGTTATTTATTTGCATCATAAAAATGGCCACTAGATGGCGCTAAAACGTACAATCCAGCCAAATATAGCTATGGATGCAAAACAAAACAACACAGAGCAACCACTAGGAGGCGACACAGTAGTCAGTCGCCATCATCAAGCGTTCTCTTCACACATTTAAGAACATTTCAATTTTCAAAACCATCCCTAGAAGGATTTGGTTGACCAGGGTTTGAAAACAGCAAAAATGGCCTCTAGGTGGCGCAACTTACCTAGATTTCATCCACAGACAGGAGCAAAGCGTCATCTCTTCAATAGATGCCCACATTCAAAATTTTATGAAAATCTGTTTTGGACCTTTGAAGATACAGAGGTAAACGTAAACAACTAAAATTGACACTTGGGGGCACACGAGTGGTCAGATCCTCCGAAAGTCGTCGTTGTTCGTTGTCAACATCATATAAATACACTTGCTAAATCAAGTAAAGATCCTGCAAACGGTTTAGGAAATACAGCCATGAGCGCAAAAAAACTGCCAACAGGAGGCACTACAATAATCGATGTTGGAAAATCATCGTCATCCGTCCACTTCATAGTTAAAACATACATGGCATTTTTCACAATTATCCTGAAAGCAGTTTGGTTGATAGACGAGTGGACGACAATCGAAAACAGTAAAAATGGCCACTAGGTGGCGCAAACTAGGTCGAATCCATCTGAAAATGGAGAGATAGCGTCACCTATTAACAGATGCCTGTATGCCAAATTTTATGAAAATACATTGAGGACCTTTGAAGAAAGAGAGGTAAACGTAAAAAAATAAAATTGCCACTAGATGGCACACCAGCAGTCAGATCTGTCTGATAGTTGTCATTCTGCGTTATTAACATCATATAAATGCACTTGCTGAATTTAGTAAAGATCCTGCAAATGGTTTAGGAGATACAGCCATAGGCGCAAAAATGCCACTAGGAGGCGCCACAGTAGTTGAAGTCGTCAGAAAACTATCGTCAGCCGTCCACTTCATTGTAAGAACATACATGACAATTTTCGCAATCATCCTTTGAGCAGTTTGGTTGATGGAGGGATGGACGCCAGAAAACACACTCGAAAGCAGTAAAATCGGCCACTATATAGGTGGAGCAAAATACATGTACGTCGAATCCATCCGAAAACGAAAGGATAGCGTCACCTCATAGATGCCTATGTGCCAAATTTCATGAAAATCGGTTGAGGACGTTTCAAGATACAGAGGCAAACGTAAAAAATTAAAATTGCCACCAGGGGGCACAGCGGTATTTGGATCGGTACGAAACTCGTCGCCCTCTATCGTCAACCCCATAGGAACACACCAGCCAAATTTCAATAAGATCCTGCAAGGGGTTTAGGAGATACATCCGCGGACGCCGCACGCCTGACGCCCGGACGCCCAGACAGAGATGACGGCACTAAGCACCCACATATAAACATGTGGGCGCATAAAAATTAGATCTCAGTACTTCCGATAATCTAGATTTGGTCAAATTATTTGGCTGATCGACGGTCACTTTACAAGGTTGATGTATATGATTTTATCAAAAGAGATGAACTTTTCTAAAATCATATCAGTAGATCCAATCATTTTGATTCGGTCAGATTATTTGGTTAACGATCATTTAACAAGATATAAAAGAACAATTACCGTTGTCGATGGCTCTCAATCTAATCCACGCAGGTACGCCATCCTTCAGTCCCAAATTCTTAATAACAATATGTGTTTTTTCATTCGATTTGTGCACATAAGGCGAATATCCCCGCACGTTTACGTCGTACTTTGTGTGCCCAAGACCAAAATCAACTCTGGATACACCAGACAGGTGATCAGAGACATTGTAATAAAGGAACAGCGTATCGAACTCCTCATCGTAAAAGTAGCTGCCAACTGAGTGAACTTCCGGTTTTACAGTATCAATGACAACGGGTTTAGAGTGGCAGACTGTAGTTACAAGGGCTCCACCAAACACAACGTTGTTAATTGCTTGCACGGTTACAAAGTATTGTCCATCTTTCAAATGCAACCCTGATGTCATGCCGTTGTGAGTCCAATATGAGCTATCTGAAAGGTGTTTGTGAGGGTCATCGTACGGACTGACGTCTTCTCCGCAAACTGACGTTCCAGCCGCCCACGTGTAACCCCAAATGCCTGTTTCTTTATCTTCAAACCCGTCCCAGTGACCTGTCGACCAAAAGACAATGAGTTTGATTAGTCAATAGAAGCCTTGGTTTAGAGATGTCAAAAAAAATTGAGAAGAAATGAAATTCAAGGACGTACATGTAATATCGAATATTGCTCAAACGATACTTTTGAAAGTTACACATAGATTTAATTAAACGAATCAAATTGGGGAAAACAGATCTCATTGGTAGAACCATAGACTATAGTGCACACCGCTAATTACATTATTCTTTCAACGCACACGTTCTGCAATCTTGCGCACAACAATAGTGTAATTTCATTACTGGACACGACGTCATTAATCACGCGGTTTCTAGTGTGATGGCACTTCCAGCAACTACATGTAAATACATGTACATGGTATGTTTACTGACGGGAAACGTAACCGAGACTAGACGGTTCAGATCTTTGCTAGCCATAGAAATCGCGTCGAGTAACTTGGCCACGAAAGCTGCTCCCTCCAAACTAGTGCAATGGTAGTCTTTTGCATTTAGTGGACTTTTCATATTGGGGCTCTCTAGAGTAATGAGAGCAAGAGAGGCTGTTTGGTCACGACTCAGGTTTGGCGGAGCGAAATTCAATTACTACGTACATGGCTGTTCGTTAATTGAAAGTCAGAGAAATAAGTCCCACTGGAAGACGCTCCTATTGTTTGACTAGCTTAGATGATTAATTTATGTTACACTGTATGTCAGATTTTAGTGTAGATCCTAGCATAATTCAGTGAACTCTACCCTGATAGCCGTCCGGCAGGTGAGTGAATTTCAATACTACTTGGCTTATTTAAAAGTCAGGTATCCCATGCTGATGTGAGCTGTGAAACAGAAACAAAATTATAATCTCATTGTCGGCGTATGTTGAGCCGATTTATCGCGTAACAAATGCGCAGAACTGATGCGACACCTATGTCAAGCTGATTAACTTCCGAGAATACCACCTTAAAGCAACGGATTTTGTATCAGTTTAGATCGAACAGTTGCACTCGATAACTGCGAGTTAATTCCTGTTACCTGACACAAGTCAGCACTTTACAAGACGCTTACATGTACTTGTGTCAGCTCATTGCTTGACTTCGTCGTTTTACACCAAGATATCGTCAAAGTTTGATTCAAAACCCTTCCAAATACATTGAGTTTCTAGGCAAACGAGATGTTTTATTTAGCTGTTACTGATTTTATTTGAACGTATCGCAGGTTGCAAAGTTCGGTGGACCTGTTTGGTGACAAATTTGAATTACTCTTCCGTAAAATACAGACAATAGGACACAGCTGTGTGTTGTAGTTTTAGACTTAGGATTTTTTCATTTCTAAGCACACATAACACAGTAGCTAAGAACCCGATCAGGCCGCTGAGGACTGGAGACATCACCTGCCGGGTTAGTCGGCTGCCAGAAAAAAGTTCCAGTCAAGAAAAGACTCGACTAGTGAACCAAAGAAATAAGGTGCGCGTGAATTGGCCACGAAATTGCAAATAAGGTTGCTCTTCCAGTGAACCGCCAGGGCAAAAGTTACAATTCCAATATATATAAGACATATACATATGCACATACATATACATAAATACATACATACGAAAAAACACACACACACACACACAAACACACACTACAGCTTTCTGTCTGCAGAATTCTGAATGAGCATGCGCTCACACGGCCTGGGTGCCCGCTCAATTAGAAGTGAACTTTAAGCTGTTAATGCAGTGTGATTTACTCATTGTTGGTTTCTTAAAACATTTGCATTCACGAACATGCGGATGGCATTACAAGTTGTATCCACTGAGACAGACTTTTAGTTACAAATTTACATGAACTTTTGTTAGGGGGACAATATTTGATTTTGAAATAGAACGCACTATAATAAAGGTCTATATGTACATGACTAGTTAAAATCAGACACGGAGGTCTTTCACGCCCTCGTACTTGGTATTAACGACGAACTTTTCATTCTTTACTGCCACAATACATTTCCGAAGCATATGGGTTTTCAGACGAAATAAAAAACGATATACCACTGACGTCGTTGCGTCGTGTACTCGTCTGTCTCTCAGGTTAACGCGACACTTGGCGAGGTAAACTCGACCGTATAGGAGGTGATTTGGATATAGACCGATTAAGACGGTAGAACACGAATTAAATCGGGTGGCATTTACCGTTAAGAAAGTCAAGACGGACATGACCATGGCTATGTTTTCTGCTTGCACGAAGCCGAAAGCGCGCTGGATTCTGAAGCGAAGCTAACGAACCAAACTTTGAATCCATAACGGAAGAGAGCGGTGCCTCCTCTATAATTGCATCGAAAAATATAGAAGTTGCTTGTCTATTGTCCATGATTTGCATGTATGGTAACATGACATACGCTTAAGGAGATATACATGTACCTGAGATGTAGTTATTGCTCATGGTGTACTCTAAATCGACTGTTTTCTCGTGACCATTCAAAATTGTGCTTGATCCAATTCCATCTTTTATGACACTGAAACACGCCAAAATGACCCCAGTCCAATTAAAGACGTTCAGGTGATGACAAAATTTTGATAACGAAGTTGCCTTCTGTATACGTGTGACTAACATCTGCAATGGGAGACTGGGAATAGAATGAAACACATATTTAGCACACACTCCCAGACTTTTTGTAATGATACTTTAACAGTGTTACCGATTCAATTGATAAAGTGAAAGGAGATGACTGATATTACTCAGTGCTGTAGTGACAAGATTAGAGGTACTGTAAGTAGGCGCACAAAGCCCACCGTTTCACTTTGAGCACTAAACGTAACTTACAGCGCGTAGGCGCTACATGTTCAAATGCCAAAAGGTGATTGGCTGCTCCTACGTGCGCCTACGCCCACTACAGCACTAATTTTACTCATTCAGTCAAAGGTGTCGTACATGTACTTCCCTCACTTATAAATCCTCTTACCGGTGGTTTGGGTGCCATGTTAATTCCGTGCACCGTTGCGTAACTGACGCGTTACACCCATCATGTCGCAAGATGTCCAGGCTTGCATTTGCAATGGGTCCAGGCTCAGGGGGAGTGAAGTCGACGACTGTGCCTTTCGACGACAAGTAACTCTCATAGCCTAATTCATTTGTGATATGAACATTAATGAAATACTCCTGGGAATGACTAAGTGGGAGGTCGTCGTACTCGAACATGTGACTATGACCAATAAGCCTTTGGTAATTGTGAAAAGCGCCGCTGTGTGTTAACTTGGAAAATTCGCCATCTATGGTGTTCTGCAAAAGACACTGTTCACTCTGGGGATTGTAATCGAAAGAAATACATTTTGTTTCAAATTTAATACATTCAGCCGCACATATCAGATCAGAAAATGCTTTAAAAGTACGAAATGCCTCCGAATCCAGCCTTCCACGCCTAGGGTAGCCAAAGTGTTTCAATTCGTTCGACATATCGTCGTTCTGTGTTATTGCTGATGGTTTGAACGGTTCCCAGTCTCTAATCGTGTTGCCAAATGGTCCCCGGCCAACGCCAACAGCCTTGTACTGTATTGGCTCCAATGGAGAATCATCGTGTACGAACACGGTGGCACTTAATTTGTGGGGGTGACTTGAAAACTCGTACGAGGCATCCACTCTTCCGTTTGGAAGCGTCATATCGTATGTCTTCAGTGAACACTGGGCAGTGCTTTCCAAACCCTGAGAATTCCTTACTTTGACAGTCCAATATAGTGGAATGCCGTGTTCCATCACCATCGGGATGACCACTGATGCTCCACCCATATCGGTCCAAGAAAGAATGTTTGTGCCGCCGACATGAGTGCCAATAGCAAATCGCCTTTTAACGTCGCTAGTTTTATCAGATGCACTGACTTCTAACATGAAGGCGGGGTCTGTAGGTTCCCGGTTAGTCATTTGTGTTACTGTGCACCCGCGAATCTCTGGCGGTGCTGGGCACTTTTTTACCCGAGATTTGTCGAGAATAACTCTGTTGATGCTGGGGCAGGACAGGTCGAAGATTGTAATAGAAAACCTCGTTTTAAAGATGAAAAAGTTGAGCTCTAGATACGCAGACAGAACCAATCGAATGGGAATTAGCTCCAGGTGTATTTGAAAGCTGAAAATACACGAATACGTAATCTCACTTAAAGACTTTTTCTCCGAAAGTTCGTGTAGTCGTGTAGCTGTGGGGTTGTTGTAACAGTTTCTTATTTCTGCTTAACTAAGATACAAATATTTACCATGCAAATGAATCAATATGTTAAGTGTAAGGTACAAATAGTTTATCATCACTAGCCACGGTCTAGAATGTAGTTTATTGTAAACTACATGTATTTTGAAGCAGTAAGAGCTCACCGTGTATCGAGAGGAAACTTGTCGTATTTGAGAGTAACCGTAACTGGGAATTTTACAGTTAGAAGGTAACCAGTCAGTTCCATCCCTGCTTCTGCAATTATGATATTCAGGCTCACACGTCCCCACACTTTGGCTCCAACGGAAGGAGTGACCATACCCTGTGATTGAAATTGGTAGAACCTTAGGTTATTCAACCACCACGTGTAGCAAGAACTAAATGACAATGCCGCTTTAACTTCATCTACGCTAAACTAAAGTGAAATTGTATTCATCTACAGATTGTAAATGTGAAAACAAACAATCTGTGTCAGAATAAATATTGATTATATAATTACTGGACTTAGTTACATTGAAGTTGCCCAAAATTTGTACATATGTAACTTAAAAATCATGGGGTCAAACATATTTCTGGATACTTTTTGTGTAAACATGTGTTTAAAACCATGGGGACAAACGTCTTTACACCTACTTTGGAAGTTTACACGTTTACGTGCTCACATAGCCCCCATAATGCAGTGTTATTGCCCAGGACCACGTCACGATACTAAATATTGTTCAGATCGTTTTCGTCACAAAAATCGTTCCTAAAAACCTTTGGCAATTCTCAACCTACTTCATATTATTCACAGCATCGCTATATGTTGTCTTTCTAATTCGACCAATACATTAATTGCAGAGATACACTGTAAGGAATTAGCCTGCAAGTTCCATTTCAAAACAATCGTTTATTAGGCATCCCGAAGCATCCCAGGTCATCAAACACCACCTTCTAGTTACGGGTAGACGATCAAACTGTGTACGCATGTTTTTACTTACGTGTGCGGTGTTACTTGCAAAACACGCTTTTAACTCGGCTGAAATACCCAGGACACCGCCAGCTCCAAATGCTTGAGAAAACATAACGGCAAATCATGATACAACGTTTGGATACACCTTGTGACAAATGCTTGCTTTAAGCGGAGGGACATATAAGGTTCCGTGTATTTTTTGGCAGAAATATTTAGTTTTCTAACCTTAAATTTCACATATTTTCTATTAAGTTATATCTCTTTACAAAACATATGTGTAGGCCAAAAACAATTGGAGGCAGGAACAGAGAGGTAGAGAGGGAAGGGAAGGAGCGAAGGGAAGTGGAGGAGGGAGGACGGAGAGAATGCTCTACATGTACATTGACAGATGTTACAAAACGCTGTGGGTCATTAACAGACCGCCCTATGAACTGTTCATGCGACCTTCGCAAATTGGGAGAATTTACAATTTAAAAACGCTACTTTTAAAAAATGCCCTTATGGTTGCCCACTGAACCCATGTAGTATGAAATTATTTTCATTTAACTGAACCAGTTAAAAGAGCCACGTGACAGTCTCTTAAAACAAAACATCGATAAATATGATGACGTAAATTGCAGTAGGCTACTAGAAATGACGCCACCAGAAACAATTTCGATAACATAGAATGTGGTTATTGTAAACGGGCTACGAAAACGGGACAAGTCATGAACAGGGTCGTACAATTTTAGAACCAGTTTGATGCCTATAAATCAGTAGAGATAAACCCGTCTAGTTCTCAAGCTGTAGGATCCTCTAAGTGACTACAAAATAGGTTTCTACGTGTAGCTGTGCCCGCGTAACAAAATGGTAGTGTTCAAAATTAACTGTACAAACTTTAACAGACTGTCAAACTAAGATAAACAACCGCTCAAAATTAATTCGAAGTTTAGTCCAATTTGTGTCGTCACAAAATGGCGTTGAAACAGATTTTAGATAATGTGCGCACCCAGTGGAGGCTCTGGGGGGGGGGGCTCAAACGTGCCCCCATTTTGCAAAGTGGGCAAAAAGTTCCGTCTCAATTAAACAAAAAGTCCGGTGTGCGTATGTTAGATGTACATTTAGTCGCAGTTTTGTGCGCCAAAATGTGGCAAATGTTGTCGTTGACCTGTTTATTTGGAAAACTACTGAAATACTTATCTGCAGACAGGTTACACGTATGCATTTTTGCCAGTGAGGATTATTCAAGATCGACAGAAACGATCTTGTCATAGACAGATGACAACTTACCAAATTTCAGTCCAACTGGTCCCAGCCAGAAAGTAAATGACGGTTCGTTCTTAAAAAAACTCAAATCCTTTTCTCGTGAAAAATCAAGAGCTGTCATACAGAAATCTTCTGTTGCAGGAAATGCGTCCGATAAATTTTTTCTAAAAACATCAGGATTGGACATCAGCTGCAAAAATAAAGATTGGTTAATTATGAATCTAGAAAAGTACCCCAGACCTCCTGCTGTTTATATTTCTTTTCCACAGGAAAGTAGGTCGCAAGCAAGTCGCGGGGGTATCCATTGTTCACTTTGTTTTTTCTTTCTTAAAGTAAAAATAATGGCAATCAAAAATGATTTTTCGGTAACGGGCTGCTGTTCGGTACTATATCCATGCGACGTGTATTGTTATATCCATCAAAACATAGAAAAACAATGGAAGTGTCCTATAGGCGATAACCATGCGACGTGTTCCCTGAATTCGATGTTCCCAAACCTTAAGTCAACTTTACAACTCTTATTTATTGGGAGCGTTTATGTTGGGGTATGAACCCATGACACTTTTCAAGGAAGAGGAAGTGAGAGACAACCGTGGGGCACTTTTCAATGAACAAGGGGGAGCCAATTGCAAACTTGAAATGAGTTTCAACCAGGGAAGGCCCCGCTGTCCTTACCTAAGTAAGCTGAAGAAAGATGGGAGACAATTTAATCTTGACATGTCTTCCTGACAAAAACACAACAGGGCGATAAACTGATATTTAGTCTAAAAAGGCCATCGTCATGACGTCCCAAAATTTCGAATGAGCTCCATGGTTGAATTATTAGCCGAGTTACAATTACATTCTAGAAAAAGGCGGTTTTCTTAATGAAACAATGTAGCAGTACAGCAAAAACACACAAACTCTTCTTGGCGACGATAAAACTGTTGATGCAATTGACAAAAAACTTTGCTCCTGTCGGGATCATGCCGACTAAATTATAACGGAGCAAGGCAACATCGAGTCCAAGAGGTATCAGCACGACGGAACACCTGCGCATTAAAACAGTACCATCATTTGTCATTTTCGTTCTCTTCACCGCAGGTATCCTCATCAACATCATTATCCATTATGCTCATAATCAAGCTTATCACCAGTATCTTCCATGACTTCCATGTTGTTTTTGACATCATCATCACCATAACCGTCATTACCGTTATGTTTCGCCAACAGTCACTATCCAGAGTGCTTCCATTCTTGCTCAGATTAGAAGGTGAGTCAAGGCAATGTTTGCCTGGCACATTGGAATTGATAAACGTCTATGCGCTATGAAATATTTACAGTTTTTTTCAAAATAGAACAAAAACGTTCAAAGCTGTGTGAGCTAAGATAAAATGGGGGAAGTTCTCCTAAAGGACACTTTTCTCGGGCAATATTTGCACTTCAGTCATCTTTTTAAAATATCAACTGTCTCATAATTTCGCCCAGAACACTGGGACAAGTGCAGCTCTTTATAAGGAGTTGCCCTTCAAGGTTCCAAACCGGCGAGGCAAATATGTAAGAAGCTGGATTTCCTGGCATATATTTCATCTCAGCAATAGGTAAAGCATATTTCGTACGTATACTCACTGCTTCTAGAGTATCGGCTCTTAAATCGTTTAACAAATCCAATAATGATTTTCTGTCACCCACGCCTGCTTCTAGGACGTTGTAGGCAAAATCTTCCAAATTCATGTTCAGCACTTGTTGTGATGCCCAGTCTGCTTTGGGGCCTACAAAACAATAATTAAAATTCAACTGTTCGCTATAGCAAGTACAGCTGTACTTACATGTATCTGCTTTATCTAACATTTGGCAACGATTTAACTTCATAATCGTCATTTGTGTTATTTTATATTTCAAATTAGCTGAAGTCAAGTGTACAATTCATGTATATTTTCCTTAGATCACAATGGTAAAGACATCTATTATAGTTATAATTCATAAAAGAACTTTTGCACTGTCTTACATGTCTGCCTGTTCCCAAAGTTCATTGGACAAGATTAGTATTATATCTAGAGGCCGGGTCGCTGCCGAGTGATTCAGGTCTCACCTCCCTGACCAAACTCAAAGCACGTCAGTCAATGATCAAATGCCACATCCCTGTAGCGTTTCGGAGCGTACCGCAAAAAATCTCGATTTGGTTATGTATCGTGTACGGTCTCAGCAATTTCTCGTTTTCAAAAAGTCGTGACATTTCGAAAGGCTTTTCCCTTCACAATAGGAACGAGCAGTCTAGTTTTCCCTTCCATAAAAACGCACTCTCATATTTCCAGATTGATAGATATCGCAGCAGTTAACAGTTTGGTGTTGGTTATTTTGTGTTAACACCGTTGGTCTTAACATTATGTATCAATTCATAATTGAAGAAAAAATTATCCCTTAAAAGTTAATGGGTGACCTGATGCGACGGACAATTTTTCAACTAGATTAGTGTAAATATATTATTACCACTACACTACCACAACACTTTCTCTACACTACCGCTGCCAATGTCACTGTCACCACCACCGCTGCCGCCACCACCACTACAACTAAAATCACAATGGCGTACTGTAGATACTTATTGTTTTCATTTTTGTGACACTCTTGGACTTACCAGATACACAATAAGAACTGGTCTGCTTCGGAAAACGAATTCTGTCGAAGATCCTATGTACCTTAGCGCATGTAGGATAGTAAAGTGAACAAAGCTGGACATGAAGGGAAACGACGATGTCTTCCATATTCAGTATTTCTATGGCACCTCGAGCTGTCATGTCACCAAAACCGCCAACAGGGAAGTCGAACTCTGATATGTGCACAAGAGCTATTGAAAGACAAACATTGTTTCATACACAGCAAATTCTGTTGATGTTTTTATTTTTACGCATAAAGATTAGTACAACTAAAGTAAATGTAAGCTATAGTGACACAAATATAGCAAGTGATGTAAATAAGATGTTGTATAAATATTGCACTGTCTCTGTACACTTGTTGCATACCATCGTAAAACTCTGAATTTCTAATGAATTGCACCTCTTTGTATCAAAACTCAGTTTAACACTTTAAGTAATCTTTTACTAAACAGCTATGAGAGGAAAGGAAAAGTTGCAGAGTTGGGCTTTCTCTGTCAGGCATCTAATCAACGGCGGTTACTTCAGAGCCCATTTGTGTCAAATTTCATTAGCTTGCATACACATGAATATTTTCAAGGACTAAGTACAAAAGGCGAGTAGAGTCAACATTGGTGACAAACACAACACATAAAAGACCCAGCAGTGCATCGATGACCCTCAAGTACTCTATGCATGCAGCTGTTGGACACCTCTTTACTACCAAGGTCTGACGTTGATTACCAATCGATATGAGACGTAGCACTCGATGATTTAAACAAGAATCCTTGCAAGTCAATAGTTACCAGGTTTGCTATGTAAGAGATGATTACATGGGCGGCGCATCACTGAAAAAGTGGAGGCTAAAGCCCCGCCACCCTATGTGGTGCACCGCCCATAGACTGTATTGGTATAAGCACTGCGTGCGTTGATAACCGTTAGTAGATACGTACATGTATCTGACTCCAATGATTGAACGTCTGTTCGCAGATCAGTAGACAGTGAGGAAGTTGTAGTTCATGATTGATTCGCACGAATCAAGACAGGGCTACGTTGTTAACCATAATTTATAAAGAAATCTTAAATATTGAACGTTTACATTGACAGCTAACACATTATAATAGGTCATTTAAATTCTGAATGTGTGTTGTGATGGCATGTGATGTTTTGCGAAAGACGAAAACGTGAATTTTCCAATGACATACAACTTGACATGATTAAATGAACAAACTATATAGACACATACTGTTACATTGACTTGTAGACTTTTAAAGTTTAGTTCTGAATTTAGTTATGTTTCGCCTGTATAACAGCAAGGAGTTGTTATGGCTGTTTCAAAAAAACCTTAGCGCATGCATGCACCCAGCCTAAAATATAGGGGGGCTCGAATTACTCGTTATGTGGACCTTTTACTGAACAAAATCTACGTGGATTAAAAATTTTAAAAAAGGATCACAAGGTTCAGGCCTACGAATTTTGCATCTCCGCCGATTTCCTGTGTCCTTTGTGGACTTTTGTGTTGTTTCTCTCGGACTTTTACACCGAGGCGGACCTTTTTGCCCTATTCGCCAAACTGGCTCCTTCGAGCCCCCCCGAGACCCCCCCTCCTAGGTGCGCCCATGTAGGTGTCAATATTCCTGTGATTCCTTCACCAATAGCCCTTTCACGGCAATATACAAGGTAATACATGTATACGTATGGATAACTTGCTACCTACAGTACATGTATTGGGCAAAACAATAGCCAAGCAGAAGTCCGTGAGACGGACACAACGTCGCTAACTCAAGTACGTAAATTCCAGTATTTACCCCAATTTTTCTTTACTGTTGTAATTTGAAATTATTCCACTCACGAATATGACCTGTTAAAGATAAAATTGTGAGTATTGCGGAATCTTAGTCAATGAATAGACACTATCAAACACTCAATTTGGCCTTCGTTCTCGTTAACAACCAGACGTAATCTTTTGATCCACATCAAATTGCTCTTCTCTTCAAGTATCACCTAATAACTACACTTGGCTTACCTCCTGTTTAGTAAGACTTAGTTCTAAAACCCGATGTAGCGATAATATTAAAACGCCAAAAGGCACCCAAGAACAAAACGCAGCAGCAACAGTTTTCAATTTAAATGTGTTATTTAAAATAAACAATAATACTCAAATGTTTAGTCAATTTAGTGAAACGACGATTGTTTTACGGTATTTGGCAAATTTGACGAACACCTTTGAGAACAAACGACCCTTCAAATATGCACCTGTTTTTTATGTGCGTGTTTATTCCTTCAAGAACAAAATATTTCGTTTTAAATAATGTAACAATGTAAACGGAAATATACGATTGTTCTCTGTCCTTATGTTCTATTTAAGCAAATATCGCAATTGACAAAACATACGCTAGCAAACGTTCAGTCTCGCAAACGTAGGTTACTTAAAACTTAATTTCGACCTGCTGATCTTGAAAATTGAACTACGGTTTCATGTCATACCAGTACGAACATGTACAACCTCAACAAACCAAAAATGCGTTGGAAAATGGTTGCTTTATTGGTGTTGGTTATAAATGAAATTCACAAGATGATAATCTGTGAATTTTATTAAAAATAGATCGTCAATCCACACAGCAATGACCATGGGATTGATTGGGCGGCGCAGCACTGAAAAAATGGGGCTATAGCCCACTCAGCCCCCTGTGGTGCACTCTCCAAAGACCATGGGCGGCGCAGCACTGCAAAAAGTGTCGGGTTATAGCCCCCCAGACACCTACGGTGCACCGCGCATGATTGAGTGCATCAAGATGATAAACCTTGTTGTTCTAGTAACTGAGTCTTATCGATTAGCCAAAATGAAACTGTGACATTCTAAGCACAAATGTTGGGACCAAACAGAACTTACAGAGCAGGTTAAAACTCTGGACAGAGTCACCCAATGTCAGTTGAACCTTGTTAGCACATGCGTTGTAGGTAATGTCAAGTTTCACCACCTTTTGAAAGTAGTTATATTGAAAGACTACTCCGCAGGTCAATCCAAGACAGTCGCTGCGAGGTTTACAGAAGGTCCCATCGTCAGTATTGATTCTGTTTGCAAACAGAGGGCATTCTGAAATTGACAACAATGCACCCACTGATCGCTTACTTTTCCGTTTTTGATGACATGCAGTGAACATTGGTGCTACGAGATGTAAAGCTATTTAATGGATTTCATGCCAATTTTAGGCTTTGTGGTCGCGTGCTGCCACCACTGCAGTGGCCATTCTCGCACACTACAAGTACTGTACATATTAATGCAATCATCATTATGATCCAACTAGATCTTCTGACAGGAAATCTCAAAAACGAGAGTTGCATTAAAAAATCGTTCAGCGCAAACAAGAAAATGTTAAGATAGTCTCGATAAATGAAATAGACTTTTGATTTACCAGGAAAAAGTTTAATGCAGAATGCAAGAGACCCAATAGACCTTTATCATAAAAATGAAAGAAAGCAATTTCAGTCAGATATTGACAAAGTAATGACAAAGATTAGTGGTGAGGAGACATTTTCATATCCTGAGTGTAAACGAGAGCTTAAATGCACTTTTGTTTTTCATCACTAATGAATCTAACGCTAGTTTGAACTCGTGGAAACTACGTCTCACCGTTTGCCTTCAACGACAACAACTGAAGAACCATCTGCTCAAATGAACCTCGAGGTTCAGTCTTCTTCGCTCGTAGCATACTTCGAAGTTTGCTTGGGCTGAACGTCATGGGGTGTTGGATGGGTTGGTCTTGAAGAGTTGCAGAGAATTCGGCCACTAAATCCATCAGTCTCATCTTCGTGTCAAGTTGACCTCCATCCTCTAAAATCTTGCTTATTTTGGCCAGCGTGAATTTGTTGACATTGAACGCGTCCAAAATATTTGGTGGGCGCCTAAAACACAACAGTTGTCGATCAAAATACAATTGCAAATCAGCACTAAATTTACCGAAGTAGCTGATCAAACAGTGTAAGGCATATGACAATAACAAAGCATCATAACGAGAGATGGCGGAAGTACAAGTAAAATTAAATGGGTCAGACGTAAGAAACAGAAGCGCATACCGCTTACCTGTCATTTTTGGAGGACATGGCATTATCTTTAAAATTTTTAAGTTTTCCCATAGTTGTCAAAATTTCAACTGTGCTCTTTTTCTCCTCTTCAATTGTTTCTTCAAGATTTGTTTTCGCCTTTTTCATCAAATCTTCAACTCCATTTTTTGCCAATTTCTTGAAAGACGAAATCTTCTTAGATACTTTAGATTTCAATTTTCCAGATATGGATTTGAAAAAGTTCGAAGTTTTAGGTTTTTTGGTGTTTTTACTACGACTTTTGTTTTTTCTCTGTTTCCAAGCTTTCTTTGCTTTCTTCAATAGCTTTTTGGGCAGGCCAAAGCGCTTTTTGGCAACCGTTTGTCCTATGAATTCGAAAGACAATTCGTTACAATGCTCCGTCCAGCGTGGGAAGGGAACCAGTCTTTCCACAAATGGAGTCGGGTCCACGTATTTGTAATCGTCGTCNTCTCTTTCTTGTGCTTCCACTTCGCAGTCTTGGAAAGTTTTCGTGTGACAAGATGTATAAACTTCAGGTTGCATTCCGATTTCATGGAAAATCCGATCACCTCTCCTTCCCCAAGAGTCACTCCGTCGTTGGTGATATTTTCGTGTGGTAAAATATTTGAAATGATGATTTCGTATTTTTTGAAGTTTGCGTCTTCCGGATATATTACGACTTCATGGTTGTTTTTTCTTTTGACACAACCAACTACCGGACTAACAATCTGGAAATAAAATTGCAGCCTCAGAATTGCTACCAGAATAGTCACAGCTACCGCTAGGCGATAAGAAATGAATAGTGACAAAACGTTGTGTTGTGGCAATTATCTGATAAAGAACTGGGGCGTTGCAAACACCATAGCACGCAAAAGAGATGTTTACATAGAAGTTGACAGTTCATGCTATTGTTCACTTGTTGACTATCACGCAGCAATGGCAACAGTTCCGATCTTAATTCCAGAATAGTCTAAAGTAGACCAAAACTGATTTGGACATTCTACATTCATCTACACCGAAAAAGCACCGATGTAGAAACATTTCCATTAGTAAAATATTGTGAGTTTTTATTTTTAACTGTACGAAGGTGGTAGTCTGCCATTTAGGTTGGCAAATTCACAAATCGGTCTAAAGCAATGCTTTTGTCGTTGTGAATGTTTAAAAGTGCGACTGATGACAACCGACTGGCAGTCCGTCATTGTGTTTCTCGGAAGGCTTTCCAGCCTCTTCACAGAGGCAGAAGCTCCGTTTTGCGACACATGTTTAATCAATAATTATAGAAAGAATCTTGGCGGCGATGTATAGTTTTACATGTGGATAAAAGTTGCCAGAGGCAAAAAGATTGTTAGAAGTGTTACAAGCTTGACTGGAAGTAACCCACGAACTGCCAATGATGCCTTCACAGCAAAACTCAAGCTCAGTCGGTATGGGAGAAGAAGGACCAACAATATAATCTCGCCTTTAAGGTTTGCAAATGAGCACTCATCTTGTAAGAAACAGCCTATACGTCAACGAAGATTAAATCAATGGTATGTTCTTAAATAGCGCAATTGTTCTTGCAAGTTTGCTGATCTTACTAAACTATGCAAGCGGACGTCGGAACGTGAATGTAATGTTACCACCTTTTTACCGTGTACTAGCAATGCATGACTGGAATGTTAAATAATGTAACTTCTTAATTTCCATGATACAAGAAACGACTGCGGCGACCAAGAGATAGTGAAAAACAATCAACTCACCTTGCCGTCTCTTGGCGCCTCAACATCAATACCTTTAAGCCCGTTGATTGATTTTGAACCAAATACGCCATCAGCGCATCTGTGGACGTCGGGGTCGACACGGCGTGTAGGAAACTGAGCATTGAACTTGGGTCCAAAGGCCTTTCGTATTAGAGACCTGGTTTTATCAACCCTAAAAAAGACGTACCCGTGGCGGTGCGCTAACTGAGCAGTGTGAATTTACACAAAGTACATGTAATACTATGCAAACTAAATTAAACCAAGTTGATATACAAGTATGTAATATGCCACTCATCGTACAAGAAAAGATCTAGATTTGATTATGCTGGGTTCTGACGACATGCTAACACTGCGTTCTATTGTTAAAAGAAGCCGTTAGCCAGATGTTACCGCATACTTACACAGTTTTCAATTCCATGTATGAATTCTTGATACTGCGGATTGCGTCAAAAACTGATGTGTAAGCCTCAACAAAGGGATCACCTAATTCAGCTAACTCGTCCAATGGGTTGAGTGTGTCTTTCAGTATCTGGAGAAACCTTGAGACAATTTCTGCTTCTTGTTCTTCCTAAATAAAAGACCAATGCAACCACTATTATCACACAGCGTGATTCCTTTTGTGGCTTCCCCGTGATAAGTTCGATCTTCGTTTGGGATGAAATTAAAGAACGACCAGAATGCCTGAAATCGTTTTCGCATTATAACCCAGTTCTTATTCCCTGTTTTATATACACCCATATTTGGGATCATTCAAACATAACAGTCAATGAAGACACAATCGATGATCGGATCGCATCCAGTCACAGGTTACGCCTAGCGAGTCACTTGTAGAGAATTTAAAACGTTCAATTGATTACAAATTCTTATAATTGGGTATGTTTTCACGCAATCCAGACTTTATAGCGTAGTTTTGATTTATTACATACACTCACAATGTTGTGTTGCTATTGAATTTTCAATTTTTTAGGTTGACCGAGTCAAAAGGGCGGCGATTAGGCTACGGGTTGCAACATTTGAAGGCGACTTATTTTGAAAATTGAGTTTCTAATATAAAGTTTTCAATGAAGTTGATTATAATTGCTTTGAACGAAAAGATCAAGCTGATATGTGTTGTAAAGTTTCCAAGTATTTTGCACCAAATTAAACGGCCTATTGTCGCCTATACCAATAGGGGAAACACACACACTCGACAGCTACCCGTATTCAAATCGCGTAGCATTCGCACCTGCAGCTTCAAAAAGACATGAATGCAAAGTTCCTAACATTAAAGTTTTTGTATCAAGCAAATTAATCTTTATAATAAACATTGTGAAATTGCTGATAACAATTCAACCGAATTTGTTTTTCCGACCGTTTCGACGGCCCCAGTCACACTCCCGGGGATTCCCATACATACGGGCCCGTATTAAAATATGTGCTAAGTAATTGAATAACAAATTTTAAAGGTACTGATTTTGATCAATTTTAATATTAACTGATATGAAATGAAAAATTAATGTGTTTCCTTGATTTTCCACGTATTTTGCACTAAGTTAAATGGCCAGTCATCGCTGATTCTAATACTGTGGAGACACGGTGACAGCCAAATTCGTGGTAACGATGACGTCATAGACTTCCATTGGCGCGAGCGCCGTCTCAATTTTTTTGGCGCTAAATGGTTTTCGTGATGGGGCTACTGTATTGTCGAAGGCCTACTTCATTAACGACTGGGGTATGCTATGACACAGTATTTTGATGTTTTTCATCAATAAATGTATTTTAGATGTAAAAATAGTCATTTTGGCAACATACTTGGCCTTTAACTTCAGCTGTTAAAGGTCAAGTGTGTTGCCAAAATGACTGGGAGTACGTGCAGTTGCGACACCAATTTGTCAATCATAACCTTGTCACCTTCTCAGGATTCCGGCATTACTTGGTTGGCCTGTGTTTGGTTGTTTTAGTGTATTGCAGACGATAAAATGTAAGGCGTACTTAGCACTGCTTTGTGATTGGCCCATGTAATACAAACATAACGTATTCGGTGTTATTACCCAGTCGTGTCGTCACACATACCCGGTCATGTGAGAATAGGTATTTACGAGGTGTTTTTGGAAGCTACATGTTATTATATGTTCCAAGAGCGCACTATTGGTGGTTGAGGCAACTGGGGACAAGCAAAAAGGACCAAGGGCAGTTCGTGTAAAACTTCGAAAGCAAAAAGTACGGAGAGGCAAAATTTTTTTATTTTACATAAGGAACAGGTTAGGAATGACTGAAAAAATTATTATCAAGTCAGTTTTTGGAGAGGTGCAATATGGCTGTTACAGCGTCCCAAATTTGGCCGAAAATGGCTTCAGTAAAAACCTTCAAAATAGCCGTTTTTGCCATACAAACCAAATAATACAAAGTTAAAAATGAATGTTGAAAGTAGTGCCGTTAAATTGTTCAATCAACGTCCTTTTAAACCGTGTCACTAATTTGTTATCAGCTTACTACACATGCTTGTAAAATCCTTTCAAATACGTTTACTTCGACACCCAATTTTGTTGTAAAATGGAGATATAGGTCATAAAAAGAGATATAATGAAGGAAAGGCCTTAAAAAGCGAGATTTTTCTACATCCCACCCAACCAAACTCGTGTACTAAGTCTAAAAAAGTCTGTGATTTTGGGTATAGACTCTACTTGTTAGTTTTTATACCGAGTCATTTTTAAATAATTGGATGACATATTTTCACGGGGGAAAGTGAAGAAGTATTTGTAATGGAAATTCTTTGGAGAACAGCAACGATGTTTTTTCTTGGTTAGATTCGTTCGCGACCCGGGATTTTCGCGAAATTGCTTTTGTAGACTTGGCATTAAGCTAACCATTGCGCTTTGTGAGGTATGCCAAATCCTATGTTAAAAGTACATAGAACTCCATAGTTTTCGCTACGAGGTTTCTTTTCCTTTACCTGTGTAAGTATTCCGTCATTTAGCCCAACCTGTTTGTCGTGAAGTCCAGTCTTACTTGATCTTATTCTTTTGGATACGGCTGACACTTCGACGAAAGTAGCATTTATTTCATTCACAAGGTAAAACAACTCGTCGCCTGGGTTCATCCAGTAGGGTTTTTGACCTGCATGGAAATGATGAAAAAAATCAATGTCGCCATTTGAAAACTCGATTTTGCGAAACTACCTAAATGCTCATCTCGCAAATTACTTCACCCAAAAACATTATTTGTGGTACTAAATTAGGACACAAACTAGACGTTTCTTTCATAGCGATTGAACCTGGTTTCCATTTTCTATCCGTTAGTGTTGCAAAACAATCGTAGACAAACTAAAAGTACTTACCATTTAAAAAGAAACAATTTTCTTGTATTTGCTGTTTCGCTCCAATCAACAATGCAATTGACGTCTTAATACTGGAAGAACATACAACCAGACAACATATCGAATCGTTATTACAGGGTGTCACATTGAAGAACGAAACTGTTGGCCACAGCTTTGAGTTCGACACGGGGCGCATTCCCATATCGGTATATTTTAACATTTGAAATTTCAATCTGGAACCATGATATTCAAACTACTGTTGATTAACTTGCTTTACAGTTTCATAGACCCCTATTTCACAAAAATACCATTGGAAATATGACGTCACAAATTACATGGAATACCCTACACACGGTTTGCTTTTTGAGCTTTTTATCGAAGTTTTAACCCAGAAATACATGAATTCTGGTAAAAAGTTGTTTTCCCGATCAATGCATTTTTCGAAAATTAACTTCTTTGTCTGTTTCTTCTTCGAAGCTCCCGTCGATGCAATTTAGATGTTCATTCAGTCCTCTGGGAAAATGAAGCTGTCAAGCTCAACAGCTTTTTTGGAGATCCAGTGAGCTGGGCGATGTCGGGGATGTCGAATTCGGGCAGTTCTGCAGTAAATGTTCAGGTGTCTGGAGGTGAGTGTCATACGGACTTCTTTTGCTGGTCTAGTTGTTATACATATATATTCTTCTTCAGTCCCTAGATTTAGGCATTCATTCCGGGCATTTCTCAATTGGCTTTGTAGGAAGTTCTTTGCTTCCCAATAAGATGATAATTTGCCTTAGAGAGTGTGGTTCTGCTTCCTCGTGGCCGCTGATACCGCAGTGGGAGGGAATCCATTGCAGCAAAACAGTGATTTTGCTGCTCGTAATGTGCAACCACTTTTGGCAAAAACGCATGCTCACGTGTTTACGGGAACTGTGTGTCACCAGTTACTTAGAAAGAAGTCTAATTAGGGGTACACGTATTCATAGTAGTTTTCTATTCTCAATTTATCCAGGAGTTAAAAGTTGGACACGTCTTCATTAGCACCACCTACTGGAAGAGGAAATAGGAGTACATGTACGTGCATCAAATAGGAACTGGATCCAATCTACAAGTGATGATCATGTTAATGACAACTACAGACAGGAATAACGGTTCTTACTTGATTACTGCTCGAATAATAGTTGAAATGGCCTCCTTGGGATTCACAGAAAGCTGTTGAACCATGGTTACGATGTCTTCAATTGCATCCAGAATCCGCTGAATTGCAAACGGCAACGTCACGGTTACAGCATCCACGACACTCTGAAAAAGTTAAATACGCAGACGAAATTGTATAGACTTATGTCAAAAAACTACGTCGTAGTGCTCGACGCTTAGCATGACGGGAAGCTGCATATGGTGACTTGGCAAAATCCGTGTTAGCGAAAACGCACGCAATGGTTGTCGACAAAAACGCCATTACCTTTTCCGGTCTCAGAATATGCCGCATGGTTCTTCAATTTCTCCAGTAAAATAAGCACCATTCAACCTCTAATTCACTTCCTCCTCTACCAGCGACGCACGCAAACTATCGGAAGTGCGTTTCATGGTGCGATCTTGTCGATTTTTGCCGAGCAATTTCGATTTCATCCATTTAATTAAAAAGGTAATAAATCCAAGAAAATTGTTATTAACTTAAAGTTCGGAAGCCACCACAAATTTTGAAAAGAATATGGGGAATAATTGTCTAATGCTGATACTCGCTGCGACGACTTCGTGGCGTCTTGGCATTTTTCCTGGTCGTCAAGCAGAATCTGAAATCTCATTGGCGGCTTACAGGTGGCCAAATTGAGCACTGCACGGTATATTGTTCTTGGTCCTACATTCAAAATGTGTTTTTCTGGTCTGCATTACATGCATTCGGAACGCCTGCAAACTTGCGTTCAATTCTAAAAAAGAATTTATGATTTAGACCACTTGCCGCATAAGTCTAGTCTCAACTACAGTAGCTCGTTAGTCAGGTGAGAACTGACTCTTATCATTCGTTGAGAGCATGCTGGACGCCTACAATGACTAGCAACTTGTAGAGTGACCAGTTTAACTACTGTAAGCAAAAATCTGATAACCGAATTCCATGGCTGTAAGTCGTCTATTCCATACTGTTTTGTGACGGAAGCCCGGTTTATAGCCGATTTCAAGGTCCCATGCATATTACCTTACGGTTGCAGGAGTGAAGACAAGGCGTACATCAATAATGCGCTGTTATCTTAAAATTGTTTCGTAATTGGCACATAGGTACACTTAAGGGACATTACTGGTTTTAGATCAAAAGATTTTGGTATCACTGTTAGATAGAAATACTTGTTGAAGTACTGTAAGTGGCTTTGACCAGATAAATAAAACATCAAAAAATTTTATCAAGTGTTCTTCGCTGCGGGCACCTGGGTTGCGTATATGTCAAAACAAACTATCGGGACTTGTTGAATTCGTCACAAGTTTTTAACATTTTTACTCCAGAAAACCGAATTTTAGAACAAATCTTGTTGCTGCGAAGCTGTAAGGAGCGAGCTGTTTTTGAAACGGCCGCCCACACTTCTTTGTTACAAAAAGTGGCGAAATTATGCTAGAAAATGAAGTTTATTTAATTGATTTCCTCTTAAGCGGCTGCAACGAACAAGGTGAGTGTCGGTTGACTACTAGATCTTGCATACACCCTCGCCGGTCCGTTAGCTTTACATGTTGATGTAGCCTTAGTTTTTACGACGAAGTAACGGGCATAAGTCAACTATACCCGGGTATTCAACGGGCTGTGTGGAATTTCCCTGTCTAACGGAGCTCAACACTCAGTGGCACGATAGCCTTCATACAGCTGAAGTCGGTAGCTAACCAACCTTTCAAGTTTACAGGGATGAGTATTGGCTGGCAGGTGGTTGGCTGAAGTCCACATTGCCCACGACAGCGACACACCAGTGTAAATTGTTGATATGGACTGGTTGCACAGGCAAATTTTCGCCTGACGATGACGACGACTGGGTATCACTTTGTATTGCCTTGGCTTTAACAGGTATCCCTGTTGACTCGAAATTTCACACTAAAATTTTTTATTCCAACAATATGAAGAACGCCACTTGACTGCACGCTAACACAGGACAGTGACTTTGCGCCCACCAAATACGTCACGAGAAGCAGCGCTCCAAGCGGTAATTTTTTAGCTTCGTTAGAGAATATTTAAGTTTACTTTAGATGTTGAATTATTGGTGAAATTAAACAACAACTCATAGAAAACTATCCAAATTTTATTCAGAATACAATACAGTTCCCTTTTAAAGCAATGTCATTGAAATACACTTAAAGCGTTTGTACTTAACGGGTAGGATTGTGGTCAGTGGCAAATCTTTCGGCTGCTTTTGGCGAATTAATAGGTTACGTTTATTGCATCTGCTAATTTCTACAAATTTCTTTTCTCGCCGAAAATGTCCCCATAAACAACATACTTACGTTTAATACTTACATTATAAAAGTCAACAATATCGCCCTTGACATCCTCAACAAAGTGCTTTACGCGGTAAATGACTTTCTTCACTGCTTCTATCCAAGGCAATTTGCCGTAATCACTTACGATCTTGGCAAACTTAATAATGTTCTCAACTATTTCTTTCAGTTTCCGAGGAAGTCCTTTGACGACATCAACGAGTTTACTGATTAGGCTGCGTAACCCTCCATCTAGAAGTACCAGCAAACAGCGTTAATTGTAATGCGACAGGGACACTGAAAACAAGACAAGACTACAGTCAACGAGTTCTGAACACACCTGCATCCACGGTGCGGCAAGGGGAGAAAAAGCCACCACCTCGTAAAATGCCNACGTTATGTATTTGAAAGTCCAAAAATAGGTTGTTGTCTCGTTGAATATTGGATAAGTTTTTGCGATTTCCTTTAGTTCTGTATCCTTCGCAGTTGGTGTGGTGAACTTAGGCAAGCATTCGTCCAAAAGTGCACGTACTTACACATTCATTGGAGCTTTAAGACTGTTTCAGTGGCATTTACACAAGCATGTGATAAACTATTTACCCCCCAAACAACCATCCGAAATTTGTAGATAAGTGCATTATGATACATAGGACATGGACAAACATGTATTGCGTATATTAGTGATACTATTTCACGCAGTGTCCGTTACTGTTAACGAGAGACAGCAGACGACATGTTTGCGATTGTTTTGTCCGGGTCTCGCAAAAGTCATGTAGCGTCAGTTTTTCTCTTTAGTAGAAAAACAAAAAAGGTTATGTCACGAGGGAAATTACAATAGTACAGAGCGATAATGTGTCAATTTCTCCGTGTGTCAAACTATCGCAGGACATTTGGATGGTGTGGCGGAATGGGCCAGTCTCCAAGAGCGGGTCAGTTATTAAGACAGGGTACTGTTGGCTGTTGATTCACAAGTGTTGGATTGGAATTTTTTACAAGGCAAATTTTACAACTTTTATTTCACGGGTATGGGAAGAAGTATCCAGGTGACACATTGACATTGGAAATATGGGTTATATCTGGAACAGTATAATAGTAATACTAAACACATGAATACAAGCCCGCGCACAAACGTACACAAACGCGTGCACACTAAGGAGCACGCGCACGTGTACGCGTGGACACGCACGCACACACACACCAACACAAACACACCTAAACATTCCTTTTATAATTGCAGAACAAACACTCAGATGATAAATGTTGCCGCACCTCAAGAGTATCGCTTGATGATTCCGCTAGGAAGAACTGACACGACAAAAATGAAGTTTTGTTAGGCTTGACAACACCATTTTAACAGACAATCGAAAGTTCATCAGTTCTATCATCAATATACCTGGAGTTGACATTTTGTGCTTAGACTTCTACATGCATGGTGACACCACGAACATGATGAATTGCACTTTTATCGGCATAGAACTCGACACAACGTGCTTTTCCCAGAGGTAGAGTTTCGTCTCTGAGGATCACGCCCAGACATGCTTACCTCGAGTTAGCACTTATCTTAATTTTCAAGTCGAGCAGACACACTGGACTTACCTTTAACAAATTCCATCACTTTTTGAAATGCCTCGATAGTTTTGCTTATGGGGTCCACCACGTTGTCATGTAATTTGTCAAAAATAGTTGCCAGTTGTGAGATGTCATTGATGCCAAAATCCTGTAAAATTTATGACGAAAGTGTGCCTTTGTTAATCGCTTGAATTTGGGTGCAAATGCAAATGTATTAAAATGAGTGTAGATAAGCTGTCACAAGGGAGTAACACAGCTTACCTTCAATATGTTTAGGTTGTAGCTTATATCACCACGGTAACACGCCTTGGCGCGGAAGATGTCGAATTCCCAATTCATGAATCCAACCAATCCCTGAACATATGCTTCGTTGTCGATATCAACCTCAAAAAATCCCGAAAGTGGCTCTAAAAATACAGTAACTATACCAGTGAGAATTCTGAGGAAAAAATCGTATGGGTTCAACTCAGTTATTCGTATTAGCTCAGTTGTTGGTATAAATCTGTTTTAATTTCAACACAATTTAATGTGAATGATGGCGGGATGCAATTTTGCTGTATTTAGGACATTGCAGTCTGTCCGCCAGACGCGTTGCGTCCCATTGCAAGATATTGAGATCTTGTTAAAGTGCGTCTGGATTTTGAAGGGGTTTTTAGTCAATGCACATCTTTCGTAACGAGATATCTCTGATGTGTGAGTCCTGAAAGACATTTGTAAAGTTAACGCAGTTCCTGTTTCATGTACTGCACAGTATGGCTCCAAAGTCTGCTTTCTCTTACTTAGTTGCAGTCTCACGCCATTGCGTATGTTTAGACCAAAACTTGCGCCAATGGCTCTCGAGCCGATCTTTTTAGACCATTCAACGCCCGGTAGGTAAACTTTGAAACTCAGTGCTTTAAACAGTCTTGCCAAAAACCGCCTTTTTCTACTCTTCATAAGAAGGGGGTAGGTGTATGACTTCCTAAAATACAAAACGGACAATAATTGTAAAGTTACTCCGCAATACGTTTTATGACCTTATACAATGTTCTATAAGTATTTGCAACTGTATCCGCTTTGTCAATTTTAGGACAAGTTCTTCGTGATGTTTAATAAAGAATTATAATTGTAGAATCCAGGTCCAAAACCCAGCTATTACGTAAAGTTAACCCAGTTATTAGCTAATGAAATGTTGAAAAGTCCACTTACTTTAAAACGAAATCATCGGGCAGAGACCTACATGTAAGCATGACTTACATCAAAATAAATTCATTCGCATCAAGCAGCGTGGGTTATGTGATATTTAGAATGCTAATTAAATCGGATTTAGAGGGTCTTACATAACAAAAAATCTGATTGTGATTTGTACAGCTTTCTTTGTTTCATCTGAGGGGATTCCAGGGCTTCAAAGAGCTGGGACAAACGAAACGCAGAAATCACTTTCCATTTGCGAAAGAAACATGTTAACCGTTGAGTTGTTAGCATCTTTGACGAGGTTTATAGTAGCCTCAAATGTAATATTAAACCAGACCTTTCCAAAGAAAATACTTACGCAAAAACCATATTGAACTCGTCTGAGCTCACATTCCGTCGCATGGGGTGTTTTTCATAACGGTTGTGAGCTAACTCTCGCACAGTCTCGTAACGATCGTTCAGTGCCGTGTCCATGAGAACAGATGCGCTCTAATAGGTGAAATATGTGTAACATTTTAGTTAAAGCTTACCTGTAAATATTTTTTATAAAAATAGAAGCAACATAAAACGACTCATTTACACCCGTTTCATAAAACCAAAGGTAGTGATGTGATTTGTTTTGAAGCCAGATTCAACACTAATTACTTGACGTTAAAACTGTTAATCTCAAACTCCAGGTGCGTAGAAGAAATAATCCCAACCTATCCGAGAAGGTGGTTGCCCCAAAGTCGAGGCAGTTGAAAAGTCGAAGTCGTTAAGTCATCTCGTCGTATTCAAAACACCTAGAAATAGCCCCACCTAGAAAATATTGACCACAAAAGTTTTTAAAGACGTGTTAATCACACTGGATTCGGTTTTATTTTATTTAAACTCATTCTTAGATTAGTTTAGTCTCCAGTGCTGACGTGCAATTAATGCGTGGGCTATAACTGATATTTTCTAATTCACGGCAGAGTAATCTGCAGAGACTACAGACAATGAAAAATTAACATCCATATTAAAGCTTTAAAAGACCCTAGAAATCTCTCCAAAATTTCGGAACATCATACAGATGTACAAATAGCTCGTCCGCTTTACGTCATGCTTTATTCTTTGTCTTCCAAAACTTCATTAGGAAGTGTTTTGAAAATGTTTGCAGGTTGGCCAATTGATGTTATTTAAATAAACGATCAATATGAATGTGTTGTGTCTTTTTTATGTAGAAAAACTATTGCTAAACATGTCACCTTCGCACGAATTAGAACAGAGCACAAAACATCAAAAATTTATCTAGGGAAATTCTTGCATGGCTTTGACAACGAGTAATAGGAGTTCAATCAACTTGATATTTCACGCATCAGTCCTGATGCGAATTCGGGCATCGAGGCCTGCGTAATGTTTACTTCATTTTTATAGAAGATGCTTGTATCTGCTTCAATTGAACGCTAACCGGAAACAGAATCGGACATGACTGAAGTAGCGAAAACGCAACAGTGGAATGGTGAAGCGGTTTCTTATTTTTTGTGAAAGGATTACCCCACTTCCGGTTACTGGAGTTATGAATGCGCTATAATATGTACCTGCCCATCATCAATTAATTGAAGTGGTAACAAAGGAAATACAGTCTTAAAGCGATAATTTGTGTGAAACAAAACAAGCCTATAACTCAGTCACGACTTTAATCAAAGTGAAACAATCTTAACATCTGATCTATAAAGGCTCGAAAATGACAAATTTGCGAAAACTAACCGAACTTTAGACCTGAAATTGGTTATATAGACGATTAAATTTACTTTATGCCAATTAAATTATAGCCCATATCAAAATTACCTCTTTACATGTGTACCAGCGCAAAGCGTTAATAGCCGATCGACGCCATGATGAATGACCTGCGTTTGGCTTGGCGTATGATATAATGTGACCAAGAGCGTCGGCATGACCTGTGTTCCCCAGCGCTTCGATCAACACCATTTTGGAGAGCACGTAATCGTCTTCCGTTTCGTTTTTCACATTAATCGACCTTCGAACACGTTGGCCGGTATGAAGGGCTGAAACCATATAAGTGAACTTATTTAAAAAAAAATCGTTGTTTTCACGTTCGGTCTTGTAATCAAAAGGTCTTAGCGATGACAGGCAATCCTGAAAAATAAGAAATCACTAGTCTAGAATAAATCTTCTTGCATAAAGGTAGTACTCTATTAATGGGGCTATTCGGAAAACCTACAACAACTAGAGGGCGTGCGTGTACTAGTGGTGATAGATTAACAGCCTCGATATCGCGAGCCCTTTAAATACATGGTGAAATGGCTTGCAGCCGTGCCAACTGAATCTGAGATTGCGTAAAAAGGGTGCTTCTATGAGGGGAAGTAAGCACGACCTCATACAAAGGTAAGGTNCAGTGGGGTAACTGGTGGGGATAACATCACCGAACGATGTTGATAGAAACTGATTGCTAAAAACTTACCAAGTAATGTTGTGTAGTCTCCGAATGGAACTGCATAGTCATAGAGCTCACACGGGGCTTCAGCATCCACACACTTTTTGTCAGTTAGTTGACCCCGTTGACCGCAATTGTCCACGAATATAGTAACCTTAGGTTTTTTTGGGAATTTGTGGCCACTGTCGAAGACTTGCACCAGGGAAATTAGCAGTAATAAAGCTTAGCGCGACGACGTATTTTGATAAAAATTCCATCTTTTACCAGTTGTTTACATGCAGACAGCGACGCATGCGCAATTCAATCACCACTAGTACAGCAGCGACACCTCGAGGAGAATTCTCCGAATAGCCCCATTGTACTGGTATATTCCAAAAGACTCGTGGGACTTTATAGTGAATTAAGTTTGTGACATGAACAATGGGGGAGCTGCACGCCCATTTCTGTCATCAAGATCGCTACTTGAACACAAGCGTGGGTCATCCTGGTTGCAATTTTACCATGCGTTTTCTGTGGGTTGTGATTATATATCGTCGGTTTTTCTCAAATTACAGGTCGCTAGTTACTCAGTTTTCGTAACCTGGTGTAACCGATAGATTGTGACTTTCAACTTATTTGAAGTATGGACCCAGGCGGTTACGTTGATTTCCGCAACTGGACGCGCAACATCAAAGCAGCTTCGCCTGAAAATGCACAGCAGTGTTTCTTTGTTGCAAGCCGAGGTTGGACGAGAGGGAATTGTTAGAGGTACCAGAAGTGCTTCGCACTTAAGTGCTCACTATAACGGCATACATGTATGTGGATGAAGGTTACTGGCAAACAAATTGGGGGTGCATGCGCGTACCCAGCCTAAAATTTAGGGGGGGGGGGGCTCGAATTTTTCGATATGCGGACCTTTTACTGAAAAAAGTCAACGTGGACTAAACAAAACGGAGCCACTAGGTTCAGGCCCACGTATTGTGCATCCGCGCCGACTTCCCTTGGACTTTGTAGACTTTTGTCTCGTTTATCCGAACGTTTTGTTTCACTGAGCCGGACCTTTTTTGCCCAATTCACCAAACGAGCCCCCTGGGTGCGCCCATAGGATGGGCTTTTCAACGAAACGTTTACGTTTCAATGTGAACATTTTGAAAAACCCGGGAAGGATGTTTAGTCGCACACACCTACATGTACTGTAGGACGAAAAATGCAGATCGGTGTGCCTTGTTTTGATGCAGATTTTGGAAACGCGGAAGTAATCTGTTCCATTCCAATCGTGAAATATTCATTACGGAAGCATATTCTGATACTCAAAATACGAGTGCATGTTTCACAATGGCTTTATCAATTACAGCTTACCATCACTAAGATAAGAGATTCCACAAATTCGATCAGTACATACAATTAAATACACGCGAGGATTGCGACCGGAACGACCTGCGACTAGCAATCGTAGTAGCGAAATAAACGGTCATACATGAAAATAGCTCTAATTACTTACCTCCGTCATGTCGGCCAACCCAAGTAGCTAATTCTAACACAATTTCTGTGGCGAGTGTCTTGTTTGTTTTAGAAATAGTCTTGGCCAGTCCTCCGAGAGTTAAACAAGCACTATGAGTCTGCTGGGATGTGTTGTGAAATCCTGAATAAACCAAATGTTTTAGTGAGACTCTAGTGACAATCAATGATGTTTATATGGCATTTACCGTTTAATACACCATAAGCTTATATACATTGTGCTGGCTTTTAGCCATTCTCTTATCAACATCACACAAAGGAGACGATACAATACTTGAAAATGCTTTTTAGACAATTGTGTGAAATTCACTTCCGACCCCAATTCAATTTGTAAAGCCTATCGGCTTTTTGTTGTGCTGGGACCTCGCGAAATTACGCAATATGGCATGAAAAGACAGCTTCCCCTATCATTTTGGGGTTGCATTTTCTTATTTTCCTAAGACTTAGCAACATGTAAATGTAGCAGTAACTGGTTAGTCCAATACATCTAAAATATCAAAATTCCTTTGAAGTTCGGCTTTAACGGAATATGTACTGTACGTTGACCAGACAATCAAGACCACCTATGAACAAAGATAAATTGGGGAGGAATCAGCCAGGCTTCTGTTCCATAAAAAGAGTTAAAGCAAACATTTGACTGTAGTCTCTACGCAAGTTTGTATACACATAGCTGTGAAATAAAGAGATGATTTTAACACAATATTTCTTGACAGTGACGTGATCATAAGTGCTTGACTAAGCTTTTTTCAGCTACAGTGAAGTGGGAGTGAAAGACCAGATTTCTGTCTTAAGTTTTAAATCACTTTCATGACACAGACCAAGGAGCTTGATCAACGTGTCAGCAGCAACATGTCATACCACGCAAGATTTGATGGCGGTTGCGATAAGAATCGAGCTTCAAAGTGAAGATTGCACCAGGAGGTCGTATAAACATCCGTTACAACTGTAACGTGGTGCTGAACAGTTCAGCCGCGACCAATTTGCGGTGCGAACATTTTAAATTCTAGCTAAGCATAGACCAGGCCTAGGGGCAAGCTTGAAGTATAGTAGGGGTTGCATGTATCCTCAAAAATACAAGATACAATAATGTTTCTGCGCTCATCTTTAGGGCTCGTGATGTGAAATACACTAAAAACTCAAAACTGTTCACTCTTGTCTTAGAATTTTAGACAGAGGGAAAACAATTTGACAAGTCCTTCGATGTGTTTTCTGCTTTGCAAAACCCAGTAATAGCTGTTCTGTACCAACACCCCCCCCCCTTACAGTAAGATCGTGATCAGGCATTTAGTATTATAATTATCTTTCACTTACCATGGTTCCTCTTGTCCTTCCCTAAACATAGTTCACGCACGGCATTGACGACATCCTAAATGTTGATAAGAGAACTCTAAATGTTTGTTGCTAAACAATAAGTAGTTCAATGTATAGAAACTGGTTTGTCATGAGGTTTTAGTAATTAAAAATCTGACAACTTAAAGTTATGCAATGCGCTACAAAAATTCCAATTTTGGCCAATTTCGGAACATCGTATCTCAGATATGGCTTATTGGATTCACTCGAAAGTTTCAAATACAGCGTCTCTTGCTTCATTCGCTGTTTTACAAAGCGCTGTAAGTAACCGCTTTTAAAATGTTCCACTTCTGCATGAGGGAATATCAAAAATAGGACTTCAAGAATTTTTATGAAACTGTTGCTTAAAACAAAACAAAATGATTTTTTAGAAAACTGTAACATTTTTTTAAAATGCTATCTTGAGCATTTGCATTATACTAAATTGGTTATTTTAGTGATCCTTCTTTTGCTATGGCTGCACCTTTACTTTGTGCTCAATTCTTCTTAAAAAGCAAGGTCATGATAAACTTGGCGCAGGTAAGTACAACGTAAAAAACAAACTTTACAAAATTTCTACTATCAGAAAAATGTATAGTTTGGATGACTTAGAACCTACAGTTTTGTACATGTTTGGCTTAAACTACAGACTTGTCCATACGGTCCTACATGACTTTGAAGCGACAATAAGACCACGCCTTCTAAAGAAATAACAACTTCTGATTAAGGCTGATGATATACGTACATACAAGTTTTCAAAATATCTCACCTCGTTTTTATTCAGGTTTAGAAATGACTGTTAATAGAATAGAATAAAATAAAATAAAATAATTGCAGGCGATAGGATACACGTTGTACAAGACGTGCGCAGGCCGCGCATGTGGGCCCATTGCACTGATCACTTGGAACCATTTTTATGCTTCATTAATATATGCTTAAAACCGAGCTGCCGTGCTAGAAATTTGGCTCATGGACTTAGCAGTGTGAGCCACTGGAACTCGAACCCACGACCTTGCGTAAAAAATGCGGGCACCAATCACATTAGCTCACACTGTCTCCTCTTACTTTTAGCAGAATAACTGGCAAACAGTAATTATTCGTCAGGGCATTTGTTGTCTTGTTCATGGAGCGTTCGGATGAATTCCAGGCATTTTAATTCAGCCAAAGAATAAGAAAACGGTGAAGTTGCTTTGAATGATCAAATGCGCCTGCGAAGACCCCAAGACACGTTAACGTGATGGAAAGTATTATGTAACGAGTAAAGTATCGGATAAAGTTGTTGAAAATGCTTCTTACTAGATACGCTAAAGCGGCTGACGACATGTTAGCCTATTTAGATAGGAATGAAAAAAATACTTGGATATCATCTGTTAGACATTTGCTATTAAAGCACGGTTTTTATGAAATTTAGTTGAATGAAGGGAGTGTCGCATGCAAAGGGTCGGTTTTAAATTTCATCGCTTAAAGAGTTAATGACTGATATGAGCATGGTAGTCGATCAGAAATAGAGCACAATAGAAAACTTAAATACTACTGCGTTCTTAAACGTTTACTCGGAAAAGTTGTTCTTACCATAGGCTGCAAGTGGAAGTCGATAGGCATGAGAAAGTGCAATGTGACAAAAATTATGATCTATTTGCAGTGATGGTCTTGTAGAGGAAGAGTATCGGCTCCTGTTGATTTGCAAGAGATATTATCAATGTAGATCGTCACGTTTCATGTAAGAAGTTCAGTGGAACCATCCAACTCAAGAATCCTGTATACGTTTGCCAGCGAAACCAGATATGTATGCTATTAATTATGTGTATTGATGCCCTTACAAGAAGAGAACAAATCTCAAATGGGTTTACTGCGTGGGCAAATTTGCCTGCTTAATTTATGTTTACTGCACTTTGAGCCAGAAGCCTTTCATACAAATAACCGCATGAAGTATAATAATGCCAACGATAAACAACTTTAAATGATTACCTTTCTCAGTGACTGAACTGCTTCCGGAGTGTAAATTGTGTTTAAAACGGCTCCTGACATTGTGTACAAGCGACTCATGTTTTTGAAAATATCACAAAGACCCACTTTACCTGGTTTGGTTGATCAAGACCAACAAACTGGAACAGAATACGTGCAACTTCCTCTTCGTTGGGATGCGGTCGTTTGAGCACACGCCTTACCAACAAAGACTGTACACCAGGCGTCGCTATCTGACACATCACGTCAATAATCAAATAGCGATCATCCTGGCACCTGTTGTCGTGTTCAGAGCACGTGCGGTCTAGCAAGTCACTTCCCAGAGCAACCAAGTCTTCTGGATACAACTTCTTTAAACTTTCTTTCAGTTGATGGACGCATTCAGTGCGGTTTGTTGCATCTGCGAAAGAACTGGTCTTATGGAACGTCTGTTTAGAATTCCCTGCGGGTATCTCGAACAAAATTATCAAAATCTACACGAACGTTTTTGGAGAAAGTCTCAATCTGCAAACCAGTGACACAAGTTCCCGCGTACATTAAAAAAACGCTGTTTGGGAAGTTTAAATCAATTTTACCGTGAGACTGACAAATACACACATGTTCCTTATGATGAAGCTCACTTACACTTGTCCTCGTATCTTTTGATGCACTCCATGCTATCGTTGATTTCAGCCGTCATATTGCTCAAGTGAAAGAGGCGAGGTGGTTTCTAAAATCGGAGTTGTAGATTTTATGTACGTAATTATGAGTGGTGTAGTGGTAAAGTCGGCGACTCGAAACTCTTGACGCCTGGGTTCGAATCCGGCCTCGGTTATCTCACTAAATTTATAGGTTATTACACGGTTGTATCTGCCATTCGAGGCTAATGTTGTGGTATAAATATAAATATACGTGTATTTAAAGTTGCAGTTATGTGACAGAGAGGACGTTTGATTCAAATATGTAAACACAGACATGTTATGTGAAAATGTCAAATAAAATATGAAGTTAACGTGTTTACTATAGTCAATAATAATAAAAGAATCTTCACACTTCAATAACTGCTGTACAACTTGTCAGTTCCAAACATCAAATATTTTAACAGTTTTGTAAATTAAATTTGCTAATTTGGCTCATCAGCCAAGTAAGACTCGTGGCTGATAAAACGTGTAAGTAAATACAGAAATTTCAAAGTACCGATGCAAAAATTGTGACCAAATAACCTAACATGCTGAAATGGTGATGGTTGACACTGAAATGTAATATTATACCAGAGCAATGACTATTATATAATGTAAATCTGAAATTATGTTAAAGTACACTCAAGGAAATTGCAGAAATTCGAAGGGAACGTTCACCTGCCACGCACCTCATTTGGTGGCTATTTCTAACTGCACCATCGGATTAATCGTATTGTTTTCACCATCATCATAATTATGTTTGCTATTCGAGGACTATGAAATAAAATTCTCTGTCATACTCTTCCAAACGCTATGAAATATTGCATTGTTGTAAAGCGCCAACCACCTTACCTCACGAGGTAGAATATCATCCCGTTTCAGATTTTCATGACCAGAGCTTTCCTTTACCAGGGGACTACAAAATGAGCATAGCGGTGATAATTCTTAGTTTGTTAGTTGTGTATTGACATTCCCTCGAAGCAAGGCAGCGCAGACGTTTGGAAGATCAAAAAAACATCTAAGACTACACGTACACAGTAAAGTATAAGTTGACCATATATTATTGGTTCATGTGTTTAATTTTTAATCATTGTCCCAAAAACTGCGAAGCCCATGACCATCGACATAACCTGGTTGTTGACCCAGGTGGTATTCAGATACCGCTAACTTTGTCCGGCACGTAATTTTACAGTTTAGGCATGATTTTGCGCAACAGATTATACGTTCCAAATTTCCCCCAAAGTGCTGTGCATGAATTGGAATTCATCATGATCAGATATTCAGATTTTTAAAGTGGACTTGGCTACTCAGGAGAGCATGGTCATTCGAAAATTTTAA
This sequence comes from Phoronis australis, assembly GCA_002633005.1. NCBI lineage: Eukaryota > Metazoa > Phoronida > Phoronidae > Phoronis > Phoronis australis. The sequence continues at coordinate 207,235 of NMRA01000680.1, forward strand.
AACTCACCGACGCTTTTCAGTCGGTTATTTTTTCGTTTTATGACATCCTCAGTTAACATATCAGAATATTTATCCATCAGTGAATTTTTCGAAACGGGAAATTAAGCCGTGCGCCCATACAGGGCGACACAATAACAAAACCAGTCTGTGTGTTTTGAATGTAAAAGGCACATTATGCGTGAATTCGCGATTCAAATATTCTGCTGGTGGTGATTAAAATGAGTTTGTGAAAGAAGGAAACTAGAGATGACAAAATGATGTCAACGTACCAAACCCACACATTTATTTTAGACTCCGGCGTAAAAACTATTTACTGTACGTACAATGGTTACTCATAGCTATTGTGTATGTCTGACACCCCCACGCCGCTCCCACACGCACAGGACAATTAAAACACCAGACATTGTCAAATATCGGTTCGGCTATATAATATTTATTCCCGGGGTTAATTAAAAATATTTCCTCACGCTGTTGCTCCTTATTTTTGCGGCCACCAGAGGTGGAGGTTGACCTGCCCCCTAAATCTGCTTATGGGTCATCTAATTGGAATTAAAACTGAACGAACATCTAATCCAGTTGTGTCGATTGTCATTTGTTGTTAACTGGTAGAAGCGTTTGGGTTTGTTACGCCGTTTTGTTACTTTACTGTACTAGCTTGAGCGATGAAAACGGGGGTTGGCTACCACGTTATGTTGAACATGCTGGTCATTTTTTACAAAAAGAGTATGATTAAATTGTTTTTAAGGCAAATCAATGCATACAATTGTTTTTGATTACTGAAAATTCGAAAGAAAAAATCAAAGCAAGAATTTGAACCATCTGACAGCCATGTTTCTGTCCGCTCAGGATGGTTACTAATGGCTAAAGTCGTACGAAAGTCATGTTTGAATTGTGTAACAAACTGCGACAAATAGGCTGATGCATTGCTTTGAGACCTTCTGCAGGATCACTCTAACAAGCGGTGATTTATTTTCACCGCCCCGCAAGACCAGCTTACCTCCCTGCTTCAGGAATTTTGAAAGTATATGTACTGTTTTTGTTTACTATGCAAAATTGTAATGGCGGCTTCCCGTAATATCCGCCATATTTCATGGTTATAGCGAAATTTTTTGTCTACACCAATGTGGTCAAGTTAGTTGGTATTTCACGTATAACCCGTTAGCCGCCCGCTGTTAGTTTTAAGGGCACCCTGTTCATATTTTCGCTGGTAGTACGGAACTTATTTTGCTGTCTTCACTTGGTTCTTTTTCCAAGAATATGTCTTGGGGTGTCGGGTACAGCAGATTGCCTTTGTCATCCTACAGGACTTCGAACGATGCATGGCTCTAGATGGGTTTATTAATTTCTTTGGCACCTTAAGATGTTTTCACCGTTGTTGTCATTCTACCATTTTGTAGGTCGTTCCCTTTTGCGAAATATAAATTTCTTAACTGTCACATGCAGGACAGCAGTGGCGATAAGTTTCCGGTCTGGGGATGATTCACGGATCCGGAAAATTTAGTTGTAAGCCGGCACTTTGTGGATATTTTCATTCAACGTTTCTTTCGGAAAAATGCTTTTACGTGCCCTTACAAAGTAATTGAATCGACATTTATGTCAAGGCGCTCATGTCACTAGTGACAATCGGATGAAAGCGCAGAGATGAGTGTAAATAACCCCAAAATATCGTACTTTTCCACAGAATGATGGTAATCCACCCAGTGACTACATTGCAAGCCAGTTCACAATCACCGTCTTTACTTATAAATGTGTCTGAGTTTTCCTGTAACATGTGGATAGAGAAGTATTTTTGACAGGACTCAATACTCACATTTTGTTCGTGAAAATGACCTTGACATTGGAAGAGCTCTGGATAACCGG
>NMRA01000681.1:0-100268 GCA_002633005.1 Phoronis australis
AGGCAGCCCAGGCAGGCTCCGGCGTAGCACTTAGACGGGCCTCAGCCAAGCTGCCGGAGGCAGCCCAGGCAGGCTCTGTCGTTGCACTTAGACGGGCCTCAGCCAAGCCGCTGGAGGCAGCGTTGGCAGGCTCCGGCGTAGCACTTAGGCGGGCCTCAGCCAAGCCGCCGGAGACAGCGCAGGCAGGCTCCGGAGTAGCACTTAGGCGGGCCTCAGCCAAGCCGACGGAGGCAGCGCAGGCAGGCTCCGTCGTTGCGCTTAGACGGGCCTCAGCCAAGCCGCCGGAGGCAGCGCAGGCAGCCTCCGGCGTAGCACTTAGGCGGGCCTCAGCCAAGCCGCCGGAGGCAGCGCAGGCAGGCTCCGGCGTAGCACTTAGGCGGGCCTCAGCCAAGCCGCCGGAGGCAGCGCAGGCATGCTCCGGCGTAGCACTTAGGCGGGCCTCAGCCAAGCCTCCGGAGGCAGCGTAGGCAGGCTCCGGCGTAGCACTTAGGCTGGCCTCAGCCAAATGCCGTTGCCGTTGCCGTTGCCGTTGCCCGATATCCTGCTTTGTTTATTAAAGGCGAAGGCAACATTTTTCATGTCATTTTGAGCAAAAACCAGGTTCTTTGATTATCCCAGACATATTTTTCACTGAATTACAGCTTTTCGTAATTTAATCAATTACTCGTCCTCTATTCCGGAAGTGACGTTTTAGGAGGCAAGAATTTCGCGCCCGAATTTGATTCTGCGTTGAGTTAACTGTGAGGATCTGTACTACTTTTGTTTTCGTGCTGTTTTTTTAATTGTCGTCACCACTTCCCATCGACGAGTAGTTTACGACAAGCTAGGTTCTTAGAGAAGTCAATTACGTTGGATTTAGGGATTGTTTAGTTTGTGTTAATCTGACGGGCTGGAGTCGGTGACCCATATCACAGTGACAGAAGTGACGTGTGTAACGGAGACATTGTTTATAGCAGTGGTGACGAGGAATTTTTTCACGGACAGTCAGTGGGTCTGTATATGTTTGAGCCAGAGCTAGTGTAATGAGGCGCGAGTACGCACAGGCACAACTGTCCCACTTGCCCGAGTGTCCCGCGACACACTTCCGCTGAGCACCCAAACTGCTTACATCCCGCCGTGTGACTATCTCGCCACACACATGGCACCTTCTAGATAGCTCCAATACCTTAGACAAGTCCGCAATAAACTTATCAAAGTTTGGCTCACCGACCTGTTCACTGGACGATCAACTGTCCTCTTTAATGGGTATCGAACTGGGTCTCTATTCACTCCCACTACTCAATATCGCTGCAGGGCTGCTTACAGGCTCTGGGCTAGAGACAACAGCACAGGGCGAATCACTGCTAGTCCCGGAATTGCACGCTCTGGGGTTACGTTTGGAGGCACGGGTGACAGTAGACGAAGTTCCTCCAGTCACTGTAGTGGCCACAGCTCGCTAGACTTCTCGCTTCAAAAGTGCACTTCTCGGGGGTGTCGACGGAGCACTGCCGGGAATCAACAGCGACGGTATGGCACCCTGCTTCAGGCGTTGTTTCGCAGGTACCTTCATCAATTCAGCCTACGTATCTCTCTCGTAATCTGACGACGGAAAATGGTTGCCACACACTCGGTAACCCTCCACTGCTTCGAACGTTGTGTGGACGGGTAACGGTGCGCTACCCGAACGGGTCAAGTACTGACGGCAAAGTGTGCCATCCTTCGGAAAGCGATGCAAAGCCGGGTATTCCCAAAGCGCGCGTGAGACGATAATGAGTACATCCCGGTACGCAGCAACAACGTGGCATGTTGACTGACTCGTAAACAAAAACAAACAACGACCGAACATATCACAACTAAGGTAGACCAGTGACTGACTCTTCAGCTCTCACAGTCAGACCAAATGAAAAGAAATTCTTGCCTCCCAAAACGTCACTTCCGGGGTAAAGGCAGGGCAATTAATTAAATTGCGAAAAGCTGTAATTAAGTGAAAAATATGTCTAGGATAATCAACGAACCTTATTTTTGTTGAAAATGACCTGAAAAAGGTTGCCTTTGCCTTTATAGTAAACAATGTCATGGCTGTTCCTTGAATCTTTTTGATAACTGTGTACAGAAACGTGTTATTGATGTCGTCCAGTGGAATATCCTTTGTGTGACATTTATTTATTAACCAACGCACACTTCGAAGTTTTTGACGGCAATCACCCCGTGTTGAACCCAGAACGTCCAGTCCACCACATGCATGCTTTGTTCCAACATCAACCCAGGCGACTGCTTGGTTGATACTCGATAGAAACATGTGGGTATGGTGAGATGCGTTAATTTTTATTGCAGATATATTTTGAGTATATGTAAACAGCATCAAAATTTGACCGTGTAAAACTCACGCTTAAAATTAACATTGTGATAGATTGAACAAAAGTTAACCAATACTAACACTATTTTAAAATAAAAACCCTATTACAAACTGCACGATCACGTGTGCGGAATGTAGAAGGAAACTTGAAATCGGATTCATTCATACCAAAGGCAGTGACATTGGAAATTTCATTCAGGTGAAATCACAACAGGTAAATACGTTTTCTTAGGGTCGATTTACAATAATGAGCCTCAAAACAGTACACAGAGTACCTTCATTTTTATAAAAAAGTTACAAAACGCTTGAACACATAAAGATATGAGATATTGAACATGTCCAAATTCCACCAGTCGGCACGTGCTATGCATTGGAACACAGAGATAAGCAACTCACTCTTGACAGGGAGACTACACATATGGTATTTTCCAATTACTCGGAAGGCTTGAACATATAGTTTTCTCCATTACCGTGAGATGTCACAGTCATCCATAATATGGTATCACCAAATGTTCCATCTATTGCACAGCCTTTAAAGGTTCATCATATTGATAGAAGTACCTAACAATTAACTTTTAAAACACATGCATAACAGTATCCCCTTGATAGTGATATTCGAGTTCATGTGGTAAACCATAGTGTCCACATACTGCAAGAAGTTAAAAAGACCGTCAACTGAGAGCAAGAACAGAACAAGATCATGGTCATACATATTATGATTGATATATTCAGGAGACTAAGTCCATCCATGTCCTGTTTGAAACTACTTCATGGAAGAGCCAAAGCTTCTAGAAAGGATCCAAAAAGTTTGGCAATGGTCAGTGAGCTGTTGCTTTTATTTACATTTTTAGTTTCCTGGTACAAAAAGTGTGCTGCTCCCCTGTCAATGACTTTGCATCACTAATTTCTGGTCTCATAGAGTGTCGAACTAACTAGCATTCCTTTCAGTCGGATTTGTGAACCTTTGGCTTAACAGGACCTTTTCAAATAATTATAATTTGTTGTATTATAGGTGTTATAACACTTGAGAACCTTCAGAGTATCGAGCTGTATCTTATATATACTAATACAGTATGAAACGTAAGCAACGTTAATTTACTTCTTCCTTTTTGGATATCCGTAGGTCCCAACGTATCGTGGGTATGGGTATGGCTTGTAAATAGATAAAAACGTGTATTAATGATATTTACAAACAGTCGACAAATCAATTGTTTTCAATACTGCTTCTGCTTGTGAAATCTGCAAAGGAATTCAATTAACACCATTCAGCATGCATTTTGGGGTCTTGAACGTAATTTGGGTTCAGCCATGCCGTTGTTTTAGTATGTTAGGGCTTGTATTAGTGTGTTAGTGCAATTGTCAGTCGGGATTAGAAAGAGCGCTAGCGTCTGCACAATTGTACCACCAAGACCTGCAACAAATGTCTAGTGTAATAGATTTGATGGATGTATAGAGATCTATTCATTTGAAGTACATGTGCGTCATCACATCCAAACACTAATACTCGAGTACAACCCAAAGTACACCAAAACTACAGTCAACCCTTAAGAACTATTACAGTAATCTGGAAACCACACAGTTGTCACCGGTGGAGAGCTGTAAATGCAAGACGCAAATGTTATCAATAACATAATTTAATCAGCACTATCGTCCTTCATGTATCTGGAAAGACAGCATCTCACAGCGTGCGCTCTCACGGAAGTGCAACTTACAGGTCTTTTTTACCTTTCCGTCTCCGGTTTTATTTTGTGTCGGTTATCGGCGACATCTTAGGTTCTCTTCTAGTGGTAGCGAGGTCAGGGTGCTGCTTGTTCAGGTCCTGTATGATCCTAAAAAGTCTCTATATTTCTCTCTCAGTTTGAATATTTAAATTCATCTCAGAAATAGCTGTTTACATTTATGTAAAACATTGAAATACCAATATTTAAACGCAGTTCACAAAACGAAAATGAAGCGATCATATTTTAGAACATGAAGAGTATTTCCTACTTCACTTCTGGAAATTTAGCATTTAAGAAAATTCGACCTTGCTATTGTGACCGCTGTTTTACTATCAATGAGCTCTGTCTTACTAAATACTATGATTTTTGAGAGAATGTGAGCCGAAACCAGGTGAGATGAGAAAGAGTGTAAATGAAAAAAGAGATGCCTAAATGACTGGCCAGTTGATGTTTCATTTTACTTTTCTATGTTAAACAAACTCGCATGCAGTCGAAACAAGTAACTTCCAGGAGATTTACAGCTTAGCAGCACCATACCTTTTGTCTCAGGTGTCATTAGTGTAAGTGGTACTGCAGCACATTTCTTACCATGTCATTGTTCTCAGCTTCAGATCCTGTATGCTAATGGTATACTAGTCAGCTAAAGTCCAGTGGATCGACGAAAGGCCAAGTCGCTAAAAATCTACAATGACGTTAAAAGGAAATCAACACGTCCGAAGTAGTAAAACCTATATGTACCTATATGTCCTCAAATGAAAACTACAAATGAGGAAAGGTATGACCTAAGGTATAAATTCACGGTTTTTAAGTCTTCAGATTCGAAGATCAACACAATTCCTAAACCCCATTAGTTCGAAAGCTAAAAGTTCAAACTTTCATGACACTAGGTTCCGAACAGCGATTTCGAGGAAAATATTCGGTAATTTGGAAGCACATGCCTGTTTGACACCAGTTCTTCGAAGAGCCTGTGCCTCTGGAAAGGAGGCAAACAAAGTGGTTACCGCCACTTAAGTTTTGCTGTTCCGCTGCTGTTGAAGTTTCTTGCATCATAAATCTTGAAACCAGTTTTGATCTAACTACTGTAGCTTTCTTTTCTGTCGGAGTTGTGAGCACTTGGCCAAATAGGGTCTTTTTAAAAACATTTCATTTTCCGTATCATTGGGTGTCAGGACTTAAGAACCTTCAGAGTGCCGGACTGCATCCAAAACATATAGTGGCTTTAAATGGAAACAACGTTAGTTCACCTACATAATTTTCGTCTTAAATCCTTCGTCATCCGTTTTGGCTATCCGAGGCCTCACAGCGTATCGTTGAGGTACGGTTATACCGCGTAAATAGACAAAAACCTGTATTAATGAACTTTTCAAACAATCGACAAAGCAACAGTTTTCAATTTGCCACTCGGAGATCAATTGAAAAATCCTTGTCTTTACGCTCATAGAAATCGGTCACGGGAACCATTGTTCATCTCCATCTGGTTGATGCATCTCCAGAGGAATTCAAATAACACCGTTCAGCATGTATTTTGAGACCTTGAACGTCCTTTGGATTAATTCATGCCGTCTTTCCTGGTATGTTAGGGCAGTTGTTGGGCGGGATTAGAAAGTGCGTTAGCGTCAACGCGAAAGCACAAGCAAGAAAAATAACAAACCTGTAAAAAATTGTAAATACAATTGACAAATGGGCAGATCTATTCATTAAAGTAAATGTGCGTCATCACGGCCCAAGCATTAACACATGTCTTGAGTAGAACCAAGGGTACAACTAAAATGCAGGCAACACTTGAAGTCTATTACAACGAAATGGACACCAAACAGTTGTAACAGGTGAAGACCAAAGTGTTATCAATAACGACAGTTACCCCTATCGTGCTTAGTGCATCGGGTAAGACAGCACCTCATGGCATGTGGCCTGACGCAAGAGGCAACTTCCGGGCTTCTGTTACCTTTCTGACTCTGGTGTCTTTTTGGGTTAGTGCCTCAGCGACATGTCTGGTTTGTTGCCAGTGGTAGATCCTGTTTGTTCAGATCCTATATGACCCTAAAAGAAGTGTTAAGTACATTTCTCAGTATTTGAATGTTTCTCATCAATCTGAAGAGCTATTTAAACGTCGTTCACAAAACGAAAATGAAATGATCATGTTTTAGATTATTAACAGTGTTTCTGATACCACTTCTGAAATATTTTTATCAAATGAAATTCGATATTTGTTATTGGCATTGTTGTTTTAATAATAATGTGCTTTTCTCTTTTGATGAATTTTGCAGTTTTTGAGAGATTGTGCCCTGGAACCAGGTATGAAACAGTGTACATGAATAAAGACGGTGCCTGAATGAGTAGCGAATAGAATTTTCACTTCATTTTTCCGAATCAAACAAGTTGCACATAGGAATACACACGTCGAGGACGTTTACAGATGAACTGCACCACACCGTTTGACACTGATGTCTTTCGTCAAATTGGTCCTGCAACACATTTGATATACTGTCACTGCTGGCAACTTCAGTTATCACACGTGGATGGTATATTAATCAACCAAAGTCGTTGCACACTGGGACAAGTCACTAAAAATGAACCCTTTGAAAGCGATAAAGTAATACGACCTGAATTGAAATCTACAAGTGAGAAGGTGTATGGGCCGAAGGTATGAAATCACGTGATTCCTCAGTTTCAAGGTTAGCTAGACCAAGAATCCATAAATCTGTATACCCACTGAAGTCCAAAAGCTTATCATTTTCAAAAGTAAACGTTCGATCTTTCAGGACACGAGGTTCTGAAAAGTGATTTCGTGAAAAATTTTGGAGTTAGTTTCTATACACGTACCGTTTGAAACTAGTGATTCGAAGAGCTAGTTCTCCTCAATGGGATCCAAACAAATTATGTCAGTGCTTACTGAGCTGCTACATTTAGTTACACTATCAAATTTTGGAATACAGCTGCTCTGTTATCAGACCTTGTCAATAGTTTCAACTAGACCTTCCTTTTGTTGGATTTGTGAACCTTCGGACTCAAGGTCCTTTAGAAAACGTTTTCATTTGTCGCATAATTTGCCTTCTAACTTGTACACCTTCGGAGTATCGAGCTCTATCCTATTTATAAAAAGGAAATTATGACTTGCAAGCAATATTAGATTTCCTTCTTAGGTTTTGTATTCGGTTGTGAATTTTCTTCTTCCATGCTTCTTCTTCCGTTTTGGTTATCCGTGGGTTGCAGCGTATCGCTGTTGCGTGGGTATGGCGAGTCAATAGACAAAAAACATGCATTAACAAAATTTTTGTGACCTTTTACGTTATTTGGATTTATTCATGCTGTCCTTCTGGGTACGTTTGGGCTTGTGTCAGTAGGTTACTGTAATTGTTAGGCGGGATTAGAAAGAGCATCAGCGTCAACGCGAATACGCTAGCAAGACAATTAACAAACGTGTGGTGCAAGCGAATGGTGACAGATTTGGTGGATGGAGAGGTGTATCCATTTAAAGTACATGTGCGTCACCACGAATCAAACACTAAAACCTGAGTACAATCCAGAGTACAAGTAAAATACAGCCAAAACTTAAAATATTTTACAATGACGCCACCCGGACAACACACAATTGTCATAGGTGGAGAACTGTAACTACAAGTGTCATCCAGACTAAAATATTATAAACAACAAAAGCTATACACGACTGTCAGCAACTCATGGCGCGCGCCCTCACGGAAGAAGCAGCTTGCGAGACGTTTTTTACCTTTTCCACTCTGGTGTTATTTTGTGTTCGTGGTTCAGCAACATCTTTGGTTCACTGCCAGTGGTGGCAAGGCCATGGTCTTTGTTGTTCGAAGCCTGTAAGACCCTAGAAAAGAACGTCTACATTTCTCTAACGTTTGTATCTCAGAAATGACAGTTCACATTGATGTAAAACTTTCAAATACTAGGATTTAAACACCGTTCAGAAAACGAAAATGATAAGAGCATATTTTACAACTTTAACAGAGTTCTGAGATGACTTGTGGAACACCTTCATTAAATTAAATTAGATCTTGTTATTGATACGATTGTTTTACCATTAGGGTGCTTTTTGTCCTAAGCTAAATTTTACGGTTTTTGAGAAATAATTTATTGTGCCCTGAAACCAGGTGTGAATTGATGGGTCCTAGAATGCACATACTTTCAAAGCATGTAACTTCCAGGATGTTTACAGCTTAATGGCATCATACTTTTTGGCTATGGTGTCATTCGTGTAAGTGGTCCTGTGGTTTCATCCCACTGGTCGCGACGTCAAATCCCGCATGCCGCATGCTAGTGGTATATTAGTCAGTCCAGTGGTTCGAAGAAATTTGGCGAAGTCTCTAAAAACCTACAATAATATTCAAACGAAGTCAACCCCTTGTAGGCAATGAAGTCGTATGATCTGAATTGAAATCTACGAGTGAGAAAGAGTGTGAGCAGAAGGTGTGAATTCAAGGTATTCATTGGTCTGAAAGCTTAAACTTCCAAAAGCTAAAAGTTAGAACTTTCATGTATCAAGATTTTGAAAAGTTGTTTGGAGAAAAAGGTTCAGGTATTTATATGCACGTGCCTATTTGAAACTACTTTATGGAACCCCGAGGATCAAAACAAAATTCGGCAATGTGCGGAGATGTTGCATTTATTTACATTTTCAAATATTTGTTTACCACCACTACAATCTTGATGCTTCCTGTCGATGGCTAAATAACAGGTTTCAGGTATAATAGACCTTCGGACTAGTTTCAAACAAACTATCTTTTCTTTCTGTCGGATTTGTGAACCCTCGGGGTTAAAGGGCTCTTTTAGAAATATATTCAATTGTCAGATGATTTGCCTTTAGACTTGTGAACCTTCATAGTATAGAGCTCTATCCTATTTATACCAATTCAGTATGAATAGCAAACAAAATTACATTACGTTCTTAATTTTAGTCTTAGTTTGTCATTCTTCTTCTTCCATTCTCCTTCTTCCGTCTTGGTAATCCAGGGGTAGCAACGTATCGTTGTTGTGTGAGTATAGCAAGTAAATAAACAAAACCGTAGAATAATAAAATTTACAAACAACTGAGAAATCAATTGTTGTTTTCCATTTGATACTTGAATAATCAATGTAAATGAAAAATCCTTCTCCATGCCACGGGTGTAATCGGTCAAGGGAACCACTGCTCATCTCCACCTGGTTACGGCATCTGCAGAGGAACTCAGTTAACAGCATTCAGCATGCACACAAGATCGTCATTTGGATTCAGTCATGCTGTTTTTAGTGTGTTAGGGTATGTGTTAGTATGTTAGTGCAAATGTTAGTCGAAATTAGAAAGAGCGTTACCGTCAATACGAATGTACCAGCAAGACAAGTAACAAACGACAAGTGAAAGCGAATGGTGATAGATTTGGTGCATGGAGAGGTGTATCCATTTAAAATACATGTGCGTCATCACGAACCAAACACTAAAACTTGAGTACAAGCCAGGGTACAAGTAAAATACAGTTATCACTTTAAAGCTGTTACAATGATCAAGACAACACAAAGTTGTCACAAATGTCAGCCGGACCAAAATGTTGTCAATAACGACAGTTACACACCTCTATCGTTCTTCATGTAACTTTTAGGGCAGCATCTCATGATGCAGCCTAAGGGAGAGTGCAACTTAAGGGATTCTTTACGTTTCCGATTATGGTATCATTTTGTGTTGGTGGTTCAGCGACATCTTTTGTTCTGTACCAGTGGTGGTAAGGTCAGTGTCCTGCTTGCTCAGATCCTATAAGACTCTGGAACAAACATCTATATTTGTTTAACTTTGAACGTTTATATCTCAGAAATAGGTGTTCTTATTCATGTAACACCTCCAAATACAGTGATTTAAAGACAGTTCCCAAAACAAAAATGAAGATCATATTTTAGAACGTTAATAGAGTTCGAGGTCACTTCTGGAACACTTTCATGAAATGAAATTCGATCTTATTATTGATATCATTGTTTTACCATTAACGTGGCTTTGCCTTTTGCTAAATTTTACGGTTTTTGAGGGACTGTGCCCTGAAACTAGATGTAATACGATGCATATGAATAAAAATAGATGCCTGAATGACTTTTCCAAATCAAACAAGGCTTCTGTACAGATTTGATGACTCGTAGAACACAGAGACAGTCGAAGCATTTAACTTCCAGGACATTTAGGGGTGAACGGCACCATACTTTTTGACTCTGATGTCATTCCTGTGAGTGGTCCAGCGGCACCTTTGGTACACTCTCACTGCTCGCGACGTCAGATCCCGCATGACAATGGTACATTGTATACTAGTCAGCCAGTGTCCAGTGGTTTGACGAAATTAGGTCAATTCCTTAAAAACCTAGTCGTCTCATTGGAAGCAATGAAACCTTATGATCTGAATTGAAAAGTACAAGTGAGAAAGAGTGTGAGCAGAAGGTATGGAATCACTTATTGTCCGAAGGTTTGCAAGTCCAAAAATCCATAAATCCAAAGGTCCAAACTAGGTCGAAAGTTAAAATTTCGAACTTTCATTTATTACAGTTAGCAAAATGTTCGGAGATTTGTATGCACGTTCGTGTTTGAAACTACTTTTTGGAAGTACCAGTACCTCCTCTCGCAAGGATCCAAACAATGTTCGACAGCACTTAAACGCTGTTATAATGATTTGGACACCACAAAGTTGACACAGGTAGACAACTGTAACTGCAAGTATCACCCAGACAAAATGTTATCAATAACGAAAGTTTCATACCTCTATCGTCCTTCGTGTACCGTGCAAGACAGCATCTCATGGCGCGCCCTCACGGAAGGTGCAACTTCAGAGATTTTTTTACCTTTCCAATTACGGTATCATTTGAGTAGGTGGTTCATTGTTATCTTTGGTTCTCTGTCAGTAGTGGTGAGGTCTTGGTTGTTCAGTTCATGTATTATCTTTGGAATAACGTTCAAATTTCTTTAACTTTGAAGATTCGTATCAGAGTAGCAGTTCAGATTTAGTTAAAATGTCAAATACCATGATTTAAACACCGTTCAAAAAACGAAAATGAAATCATCATATTAACTGTTTTTCTGTGATGACTTTTGAAACATTTATTTTCATCGAATGAAATTTCACTGTTTTAACATTAATGTGCTTTTGTTTTTTTCTTAAATTTACAGGTTTTTGCCCTGAAACCAGGTGTGAAACAGTGTTCATGAATAAAGACAGATGTTGAATGACTGGCGAGTAAATTTTGAACTTCGCTTTTTCAAATCAAACAAGGATGGTTTCAGATGAGCATTACTGGCGACATTCGTGTTAGTTGTCCGGGCCTACCTTGGGTATACTGTCACTGCTTTTGACGTTAAATTCCGCTCGTTAATAGTATACAAGTCAGCCAAAGTCCACCGTTTGAAGAATGACCAAGTCGCTATTAAATCTACAAAACGGTTAAAAAAAACCAAGCCTTTAGAAGCGATAAAACCTACATGACATCAATTTAAAACTAGAAGTGAGAAAGTGCATTTGCTGAAGGTATGAAATCATGGCTTTCATTTTTCCGAAGGTTTTTAAGTCCACAAATACACGCAAGTACGAAAGCCCAAAACTGCGAAAGCTAAAAGTTCAAACTTTAAAGAGGAAATTGCAAGGTCCAAACCAATCTGAACAACAATATGGTCTAAATTCTAGTTTATAATTATCATTGCTATATTCTTAACATTAACTGAATTGTACGCCGCTATAAAGATCCTGCAAACGGTTTGGGAGATACAGCCATGGGCGCAAAAAAAAACTGCTACTAGGAGGCGCCACAGTAATCAAAGTCATAGGAAATTCAGCGTCAACCGTCCTCTTCATAGTAAGAACATACATGCCAATTTTCACAATCATACTTAGAACGGTTTGGTTGATAGAGGGGTCGACGCCAAAAAACAGACTCAAAAACAGTAAAAATGGCCACTGGGTGTCGCAAACTAGGTCGAATCCATCCGAAAACGGGGGACAGCGTCATCGCACTAATAGGTGCCTACATACCAAATTTCATGAAAATTCGTTAAGGACTTGTGAAGATACAGAGGTAAACGTAAAAAAATGAAATTGCCACTAGTGGGCACACTGGTAGCGGATCCGTCCAAAAGTCGTCATCGTCTGCTGTTAACATCATATAAATACACTTATTAAATTACGTAAAGATCCTGCGAACAGTTTAGGAGATACATCCATAGGCGCAAAAAAACTGCCACTAGGAGGCGCCACAGTAGTCCAAATCGTCTGAAAATCATTGTTAGCTGTCCTCTTTATAGTAAGCACATACATACCAATTTTCACAATCATCCTTTGAGCGGTTTGGTTGATAGAGGGGTGGACGCAAAAATACAGACTCGAAAACAGTAAAATGGCCACTAGGTGGCGCAAACTATGTCAAATGCATCTGAAAACGGGAGGATAGCGTCATCTCATTAATAGGTGCCTATATACCAAATTTCATGAGAATCCGTTCAGGACTTATGAAGATACAGAGGTAAGCGTAAAAAACTAAAATTGCCACTAGGGGGCACACCGGTAGTCGGATCCGTCCGAAAGTTCGCACAAGCCGTCCCATTCATGAATGAAACATATGTGCCAAATTTCATGAACGTATGTCAAAGGGTTTTGGAGATAAAGCAGCGGACGCCGGACGCCGGACGCCGGACGGACGGACGGACGGACGGACGGACGGACGGACGGACGGACGGACGGACGGACGGACGGACGGACGGAGATGACTGCATAATGCGTCCACATATAAATATGTGGCCGCATAAAAATCATACATAGAGTGGTTTGGTTGACAGAGGGGCGGACGACAAAAAGACTCGAAAACAGTAAAAATAGCCGCTAGGTGCCGCAAAATACAATCTATCCGGAAATGAAAGATTGGCACCATTTCACTAATATATGCCTATCTGCCAAATTTTATGAAAATCCGTCAAAGAACTTTGAATATACAGACTTTAGGTAAACTTGAAATAATTAAATTGCCACTAGGAGGTACACCGGTAGTCTAATCCTTCCTGAAATCGTTGTCATCCGTTGTCTACTTAATACAAAGATACTTGATAAATTTAATAAAGATCTTGCAAAGCCATAGACTGGGCGCAAAATCAAAGGAAAATGCCAATAGGAGGTGTCACGGTAGTCGAAGTCGTCGGAAAGCCGTTGTCAGCTGCCTTCTTCACAGTAAGAACATATATGCCAATTTTCACAATCATCCTTAGAGTGGTTTGATTGATGGAGGGATAGGCGCCAAAAATATACTAGAGGGCAGTAAAATTTGCCATTAGGTGTCATCCAAAAACGAGAGGATAGCGTCATCTTATTGGCCCATGAGCCAAGTTTTATGAAAATCCTGTGACCTTTGAAGAAACAGAGATAAACGAAAAAAATGCCACCGGTAGGCGGATCTGTCCGAAATTCGTCGTCAAATGTCGTCAGTCTTATAGAAGCACATCTGCCAAATCTCATCAAGGTCCTGGCAGGATTTAAGAGATACAGCTGGGGACGCCGTATCCCGGACGCCCGGACAACCGGGCAGGCATTGATGACAAACACTCACATATAAATATGCAGGCGAATAAAAACATCTACATTTCTCTAACTTTAAAGCTTCGTATCAGAAATAGCTGTTCAAATTTATGTAAAATTTCATTTCTACGATATAAACACTTTTTACAAAATGAAAATGAAATGCTCATATTTTAGAGCACTAACAGTATTTCACATCTGGATCATTTTCTTCAAATGAAATTCAGTCTTGTTGTTAATGCCGGTGCCTTACTATCAATGTGCGCTTTTTTATGCTAAATTCTATGGTTTTTGAGAAACTGTGCCCTGAAATCAGGTGTGAAACAGTGTACATCAATAAAATCAGATGCCTGAATGACTGGCGACTAAATTTTTTATTTCGCTTTTCCTAATCAAAGAAGTGTCGGTAATATTTTGATGACTCACAGGAGTACAAACGTTTAGTAAAAATCAAAAGATTCTATGATATTTACAAGCGAACGGAACCTTGATACCATCTCATGGTGCACACCCTCAAAAAGAGGCAATTTTCGGGATTTCTTACCTTTTCGACTCTGGTGTCATTTTAAGGTGATGGTTCAATACTATCTTTGGTTCGTTGACAGTGAGGGCTGTATGACCCTAGAAAAACGTCCAGAAATAGCAGTTCAGATTCAGGTAAATCTTTCAAATGCTGTGATTTAAACTCCGTTCACGAAACAAAAATGAAATGATCATATTTAACGGTGTCTCTGAGATCACATCTCGAAACTTTTCACCAAAATAAACTTCGATTAAGTTACTGAAACCGTTGTTCAACTAGCAATTTGATATGGCCTTTTTTAAAAACGTTTTCGTTTAACGTATTACGGGTACGGATTTGACGACCTTCAACATATTGAGCTATACACTATTTATAGTAAATGCAATATGAAACGCAAGCAATGATAGTTTACCTTCATAAATTGTACCTTAAATCTTTCGGAATTCGTTTTGGCTATCCGAGGGTCATGGGGGTATTGTTGGGGCTTGGGTGTGGCGTGTAAATAGACAAAACATGCATTGATAAAAATTTACAAATAATCGAAAAATCGACTGTTTTCAATTAACCACACGCACATCTATTGAAAAGACCTTGTCCTTGTCAAACTGTTTTAGTACTAATAAGCTTTTTCTCGAAATTGTGAACCTTCAGCCTAATAGCACCCTTTTAAAAATGTTTTCATTTGTTGTATTATGGGTAGGGATTTGAGAACGTTCAAGGTATTGAGCTGTACACACTGCAGTATGAAACCCAAGTAACGATACTTTAGCTTTATAATTTTCGTCTTAAATCTTTCTTCTTTCGTTTTGGTTAAACGAAGGTTATCTTTGGGCATGGGTATGGCGTGTAAATAGGAAAAAGTGTATTGATAAAATTTACTAACAATCGACCTATCAATTGCTTTCAATTTGCCGTACGCAGATCAATTGAAAAATCTTTCTCCCTACACCGGCAGGAATCGACCACGGGAAGCACTGCTCAGCTTCATCTTGCTTCTGTATCGGCACAGGGATTCAAATATTCCATTCAGCATGGCTTTTGCGACCTTGAACGCCATTTAGATTAATTTGTGGTGTATGTCTTCGTATGTTAGGGCTTGTGTTTGTATGTTAGTGATTTGTTGGGCGGGATTGGAAAGTGCGTTACTTAGCGTTAACGCAAATCTACAGGCAAGAAAAGTAACAAACATCTAGTCCAAGCGAATGGTAATACCATTGATGAATGGGCAGATCTGTTCATGGGATTAAGAGTGCGTCATCACGGCCTAAGCTTTTATACCTTAGAGGAACCCATCGTGCAATTAAGAACCAGCCAACACTTAAAATATTTTACAGCGACCTGGAAACCATACAGTTGTCACAGGTGGAGAACTGTAGCTGCACCTATCAGAAAGCCCAAAACGTTTTAATAACGAAATTTACACACCTTTATCGTCTTTTGTATTTTGGATAAGATAGCATCTTATGGCGCACGTCCTGATGGAAGAGGCAATTTCCGGGATTTTTGATTTTTCCGACTGTGGTGTCGTTTTGAGTTGGTGGTTCAGCGACATCTTTAGTCCGTTGCCAGTGGTGGCGAGGTCAAGATCCTTCTAGTTCAGATCCTGCATGACCCTAGAAAAAGAGTCAGACATTTCTCTTGATTCAAAGGTTGCTATCTCAGATTTATGTAAAACGTTCACATACTATGATTTAAACGTCTTTCACAAAACGAAAGGGCAATAATCACAATTTAGAACATCAACATTGTTGGCTGAGATCACTTCTCGAAACTTTTCATCGAATGATTTTCGATCATGTTTTGACACGGTTGTTTAATTAACAATGGGTCTTCGGTTTTTACTAGCTTTTAATGGTTTTTAAGAGAACATGCCTTGAAACTAGATGCGAGTCATTGTGCATTAATAAAGACATATGCCTGAATGACTGGCTAGTAGATTATACACTTCCCTTTTCCATATCGAAAAAATGTCGGTCATGGTTTGATGACACACAGGAGCACAAACGTGTAGTAAACCAAGAAGCTTCTATGATGTTTACAAGTTAACGGAACCTTGACTCTTGTGCGATTCGTGTTAGTGATCCTGCAGAACTTTTGGTATATTGTCATTGCTCGCAATGTCAGATCTCCCATGTTAATGGTATACTGGTCAGCCAAAGTCAAATAGTTCGACGAAAGGCCAAGTACCTAAAAGACCTAAAATAATGATAAAAGGAAGTCAACCCCTTGGAAACAATGAAATCATATGATCTGAACTGAAAACTACAAGTGAGAAAAAGTGTGGGGTAAAGTTATGAAATGCCGGTATTCCTTGTTTTTAAAGACAAGCAAGTAAATAAATCCATCAATATCCACACAAGCCCGGAAGACCATTAGTTCGAAAACAAAAGGTTCGAATTTTCATGTCACGAGGCATTTTGAACAGTGATTTCGAGCAAAATGTTTGGAGAGTTGTAAGCACGTGGCTTCTTAAAACGAATTATTCGAACAGCTAGTGCCTCGGTAAAGTAACCAAACAAAATTTGGCAATGTGCACTTAACTGTCGCTTTTATTTTAATTTTCAAGTTTTGGTTTTCCGCCTCTAAAACGTTGCCGCTCCTTTGTCATTAACTTTAATTTCTGACTTCTCGTCTCTCAGATCGTCGAATTATTTTCGCACTAATAAGCTTTTTGTCAAATTTGCGAACATTCAGGCTGATAGGGTTTTTTTTTCAATGAATTTTCATTTGTTGTATTTTGGCCACTGATTTGAAAACCTTCAAGGTATTGAGCTGTACACTGCAGTATGAAACCCAAGCAACGATACTTTACCTTCATAATTTTCGTCTTAAATCTTTCTTCTTTCGTTTTGGTTTAAAGAAGGTCGCAGGTTATCTTTGGGGTATGGGTATGGCGTGTAAATAGACGAAAACATACCTTTTGCCTCTGGTGTGATTCTTGTCAGTGGTCCTATAGAAATTTTGGTATACTGTCACTGTTCCCAATGTCAGATCTCGCATGTTGATGGTGTACTACTCAGCTAATTTCAAACAGTTTGACGAAAGGCCAAGTATCTAAAAGGCATAGAATAATGTTATCAAATAGATGTTGAAATGCCGTGCAGTTACCGACGGATAAGAATATAAAATAGTAAAACTAAAACGACGAGCGTCGGTACTAAAGTATATTAAAATATCCCCACGTTTCGAGCGATGAGTTCTTTGTCAAGGGTGTGCTACAGACTGTACAATAATGTTAAAAGGAAGTCAACCCCCTGGAAAAAATGGAATGATATGATCTGAATTGAAAATTTAAAGTAAAAAAAGTGTGGGCCAAAATTATGAAATCGCGGTATACATGACTCCAAAGGTTTGCAAGTAAACAAAATCCATCAATACAAATATCCTCACAAGTCCGAGAGACCATTAGTTCGAAAGCTAAAAATTCGAAATTTCATGTTACGAGGTTCTGAACAGTGATTTCGAACAAAATGTTTGGAGATTTGTAAGCACGTGCCTCCCCGGAACCAATTCTTCCAAGAGCCAGTGCCTTGGTAAAGCATCCAAACAAAGTTTGACAAAGTGCACTGAATTGTCGCTTTTATTAACATTATCAACTTTTGGAATACAGCCACTAAAATTTTGTTGCTACTCTGTCGTTGAAGTTTGAATCACTGGCTTCTGGTCTCTTTAATTGTCGAACTATTTTCGAACTAATAAGCTTTTTGTCGAGTTTGTGAACCTGCGGCCCGATAGGGCTTTTTGTAAACATTTTCGTTTGTCGTATAATGGGCACAGATTTGAAAACCTTAAAGGTATTGAGCTTCACCCTATTTAATGCAGTATGAAACCCAAGCAACAATAGTTTACTTTCATAATTTTCGTCTGAAGAACTGCTTCGTCCGTTTTGGTTATTCGAGGATCGCAGCGTATTGCTGGGGTATGGGTACTGCGTGTAAACACACAAAACAAGTATTGAAAAAATTTACAAACAATCGCCAAATCAACTGTTTTCAATTTCTCACACGCAGATCAATTGAAAATCCTTGTCCTTACTCCGCCGAAAATTGATACCGGGAACCACAGCCTAGCTACATCCCGTTTTGGCATCTGTAGAGGAATTCAAATAATGACATTCAGCATACATTTTGTGACTTCGAACGTCAGTTGGATTAATTGGTGATGTTTTTAGGTTTGTTAGGACTGGTATTAGTATTTAATTGGAATTGTTGGCGGGGTTAGAATGTGTGTTTGCATAAACGTTAATGCACAAGCAAGAAAAGCAACAAACGTCTAGTCCAAGCGAATGAAACTACAATTGATAGATGGACAGATCTACAGTCTATCTATTAGATTAAATGAGCGTCATCACGACCAAAGCATTGATATATGAGGAGAACCCAAAGTACAACTAAAATACAGCTAACTCTAGAAATGTATTTCAACGACCTGGATAGCACAGTATTGTAACAGGTGGAGAACTGTAACTGCACGTGACGGCCAGTCCAAAATGTTATCAATAACGAAAGTAACGCACCTCAGTCGTACCTTGTGTATCGGGTAAGACAGCATCTCATGACGTACGCCCTCAAGGAAGAGGCAATTTCCTGGATTTTTTTACTTTTCCTATTCTGTTGTCATTACATGGTGACGGTTCAGTGACATTTTTGTTCGCTGTCAGTGGTGGCAAGGACAGCGTCCTGCTACTTTGGATGCTTCGTGGCCCTAGAAAGTGTCCACATCTCTCTAATTTTAAAGGTTGATATCTTAGAAATAGCAGTTCAGATTTTTGTAAAATCTCTCATGTTAATGGTATACTGGTCAGCAATTAGTTTGACGAAAGAACAAGTCCCTAAACAAGAGCAACGCGGAGCGTTCAAATGCGCCCAAGAATGCATCGCAAATGGTGTGCTTTTAGGGTTATTTATTTGTATCATAAAAATGGCCACTAGATGGCGCAACAACGTACAATCCATCCAAAAACGGGAACATGCCATATTTTATAAAAAATCTGTCAACGAACTTCAGAAAAACAAAGGAAAACAGAATAAAATGAAATTGCCACTTGTGGGCACAGCGAACGTTGGATCCGCCTGAAAGTCGTAGTCTGTTGTTATCTTGATATAAATACACTTACTAAATTTAATGAAGATCCTGAAGTGGGTTTAGGAGATATAGCTATGGGCGCAAAACAAAACATAACTACCACTAGGAGGCGCCACACTAGTCATTTGCCATCATCAAACGTCCTCTTCGCACTGAAAACATATACGCCAATTTTCAAAACTATCCCTAGAATGATTTCGTTGATAGAGGGGTGGACGCAAAAAACAAGACTTGAAAACAGCAAAAATGGCCACTAGGTCGCGCAAAATACCTCAATTCCATCCAAAAACATATATGCCTATATTCACAACTTTATGAAAATCTGTTGAGGACCTTTGAAGGTACAGACTGGTAAACGTAAAAAAATAAAATTGCCAGTAGGTGGCGCCCACCAGTAGTCAGATCTGTCCGAAATTCGTTGTCTTCCGTCGTCAACATCACATAAATACACTTACGGTACTAAATTTATTAAAGATCCTGCGAACGGTTTAGGACATGCAGCCATAGGCGCAAAAAACTGCCACTAGGAGGCGCCATAGTAGTCGAAGTCGTCGGAAAATCATCGTTATACTTGCCAATTTTCAAAATCATCCTTTGAGCGGTTTGGTTGATAGAGGGGTGGACGCAAAAAACAAACTCGAAAACACCAAAACATGGCCACTAGGTGGCGCAAACTACGTCGAATCCATCTGAAAACGGAAGGTTAGCCTCATCTCACTGATAGGTGCCTATGTAAGAATTTTTATGAAAATCTGTTCAGGACTTTTGAAGTTACAGAGGTAAACGTAAAAAACTAAAATTGCCACTAGGGGTCACACCAATAGTCGGATCCGCCTGAAAGTTCGTTCATGCCGTCCCATTCACGGAAAAACACATGTCCAAAACTTCCTGAACATACGTCCAGGCGTTTTGGAGCGGACAAAGGACGCCGGAGTCCGAACGGATGGACGGAGATGACGGCATAATGAGTCCACATATAAATACGTTTGCGCATAAAAACTATAATCTGGTTCGAAAGAAGTTAATCCGCTCGAAACAATGAACCCGTATGATCTGAATTGAAAACATACAAGTGAGAACAATTGTGGGCGGAAGGTATGAAATTACGGAATTCATGGCTCCGAAAGTTTACAAGTCGACAAATAAATAAATCCGAAGATCAACACAAGTCTGAAAGAATATTAGTTGTTTTACAATCAGTTTGATAGGGCTGTCTTTAGAAACGTTTTGATTTGCCTGATAGGGTATTTTAAAAAAATCATTCAATGTTACATAACTTGCCTTCAGGCTTGCGAACCTTCGGAGTATGGAGCTCAATCTTATTTATACTAATGCACTGTGACTTGCACGCTACTTTAAGTTTCCTTCTTAATTTTAGTCTTCAGTTGTTAATTTTCTTTCATGCTTCTTCTTCCGTCTTGGTTATCCGTGAGTCGGATCGTATCGTTGTGGCGTGGGCATGGTAAGTAAATAAACGAAAACGTTCATTAATAAAATTTACAAACAATCGATAAATCAACTATTGTTTTCAATTTGCCATTCGGAAACTAATTCAAAAATCCTTATCCCTGCCACGGTAGTAATCGATCACAGGAACCACTGTTCAGTTCCATTTGATCTTGGCATTTGGAGA
The DNA here is from genome assembly GCA_002633005.1 of Phoronis australis. Taxonomy (NCBI): domain Eukaryota; kingdom Metazoa; phylum Phoronida; family Phoronidae; genus Phoronis; species Phoronis australis. Next base: position 20,822 of record NMRA01000681.1, read on the forward strand.
GGAATTCAAATAACACCACTCAGCATGCATTTTTCGACCTTGAACGTCCTTTGGATTTATTTATGCTGTATTTCTTGATACGTTAGGATTGGTGTTAGTATGTTAGTGCAATTGCTAGTCGGGATTAAAAAGAGTGTTAGCGTCAACGCGAATGTACCAGCAAGACAAGTAACAAGCGCTTAGTGCAAGCAAATGGTAATAGATATGATGGATGGAGAGCTTTATCTATTCGAAGTACATGTGCGTCATCGCAACCCAAACACTAATACTTGAGTACAACCCAATTGTCTGGACACCATTCTCAGGTGGGTAACTGTAACTGTAAGTGTCAGCCAGACAAAATTGTTATCAATAACGAAAGTTACACACCTCTATCGCCCTTCATGTATCGGGTAAGACAGGATCTCATGGTGCACGCCCACACGTAAGCGGCAACTCCTGGGATTTTTTACCTTTCCGACTCTGGTGTCATTTTGTGTTGGTGGTTCAGCGACATCTTCTTATCGATACCGTTGTTTTGCTATTACTGTGCTTTTCTTTTTCTTTAAATGATTTTTTCTCATGAAAGTTGAACGGTAATACACTTTTCAACTCTGTTGTCAGTCGTTTTTATTGGTACTGCAGGAACTTTTTGATGCACTGTAACCCGTCGTGACGTCGTGGTCCTGTATGGTCCTTATATTGATGGTGTCAACCAATCCACTTTCTGTCACCTGCTTTACATCTTTAGTGTCAATCTTCCAAAATAAAAGCAGGAACCAACTGAAAAAACTTTTACTTCCTATCTCATAAATTGCACGTTGTGGTCCTTGACGGGTGGCCTTTTCCAAAGGTGCTGTGTAACTTGCTAAAAGCGTAGGTCACACTTGCCCGTTTAGCAGAATTTGTTAGAAGTTTTCAAAATTTCCTCCAGACTTTTGAGGGTTGGCGATAAGTTACAAAGCATTATTTTGTTTTAGAGAACTGGATGGGGAAAGTCGTTTTTAGTATGTGTAAGTAGGCCAAAACAGAGTTTGGTATCCTTTTAATGATAAACAAAGCCCAGTTATTTAACAAATGACAAAGTCGCTCAAATAAAATACAGCAATTAAGACTAAATGTAGTTCACTTCCGAGAAGGAATATAATACAGGCGACCCAAACTGAGAGCCTATAGTGTATTTTATATTGACAAGATCTCCCAGTTATACAACTACCAACGCAATTTTTGAGAGACTGCACTAAATCCAGTTGTGAAGCCGTGTACTTGAATAAAGACGTATTCCTGATGTAGATTTTTCACTTCGCTTTTCAAATAAAACAAGTGATTGATCAAGTTTTGATGGCTCAAATGAGTACACACATGTAGTCAAAACCGGTAACTGCCAGGATACTGATTTACAGCTGAACGGCACCATATCTTTGGCCCTGGTGTCATTCGTGTTAGTGGTCCTTCTGCACTTATGGTACACTGTAACTGGTCGCGACGTCAGGTGCCGTGGGTAAATGGTACACTAGTCAGCCAAAGTCCACTAGTTCGACGACTTGCCAAATCGCTAAAAATTGCACAATAAGAAGTGATCCACCTTATATGACCTGAATTGAAAAGTTCAAGTGAGAAAGAATGTGTACAGAGTTTATATGAAATTAAGTATTTATGGGTCGCAAGGTTTGCAAGTCTAAAAATCCATAAATCTGAAGACTTATCCACACAATTACGAAAATCCACCGAAGGTTATAAATTTGAACTTTCATGACACTAGGTTCCGAACGGTGATTTTGAGCAAAACGTTCAGGGATTTATTTGCACACGGCTTCTTGAAACTAGTTCTTCGAAGAGCCTGTGCCTCTCAAAACGGGATCCAAACATGAAATTGGGCGATTCACTGAGTTGCTGTAGTTATTTACATGTTCGAAGTATGGTTTATCGCCGCCAAAATTTTGCTGCTTGGCTGTCGTTGACTTTGAATCGCTGGTTTCTGGCATCATAGACCTTCGGACTAGTTTCGAACTAACTAGTTTTTTTCTTTCTGTCAGATTTGTGAACCTTCAGCCTTATAATGCCTTTTTATATTCATTTGTGGAATTACGAGAGTTCGAACTTGTGAACCTTTGGAGTATCGAGCTGTACCCTATTTATACTAATTCAGTATGACAAGCAAGCAACGTTAGATTACATAACCCCCCTGTTAGATTACCTTCTTAATTTTCGTCTTCCACCTTTCTTCCGTCTTGGTTATCCGTGGGTCGCAGCTTGTCGTTTATGTATGGGTATAGCGTGCAAATAGACAAAAACGTGCAGTAATGAAATTTAAAGACAATCGGCAAATCAACTATTGTTTTCAAGTTGACACTTCGAGATTAATTGAAAAATCTACCAAGGCAGTTAGTTATCGATCACGGGAACCATTGTTCTGATCCATATGTTGGGGGTCATCCTGATATGTTCCCGTTTTATGCATATCGGGATTCTACATATGTACGTGTCCCGGGTTCGGTATGACCAGTTTTCATTGCATCGGACGGAGTTCTATGTGTCCTGGTGTGGTAGCTGTGATTGTCCCCTGCAGCGAATGTCCTAGCTGCATGTATTTGAATGCCGGTGTACTGGCACGTTAATCAGTTGATTAGCCGGATGCTTCATTCAAATACACGCAAGCCGGACGATTTCTCCAGGGGGACAATGGCTACTTTCACACCGAGTTCTATGTTTCATTGGTCAGTGCTCGATGAGCCAAGAAAATTAACATACCCAAGTTCGCCGTTTGCGACCTAGCCGAAATCTCGAAAACTAAAGGCGCATTTTCAAGAAGCTAGCGTTCCAAAATTCCAGGGGGCATTGCTTTATCTGACAACAACCAGAATCCAATGCAACTAAGGAGAATGCATAAAAATAACACGTTACTTCATTACTTGTTGAACTTATGCCCTAAATCAGGATCGTGTGGGCCTAAATGGTAAGTGTTGCTAAAACTTGCACACTCGTCCGCTAAGCGTCTGGACTATTACGCAAAACACCGGGACACAAAAACCCGGGACAGATAGGATCCGGAGTCCATAAAACGGGACGCATGTTAGGGCCCTAGTTAGTATGTTAGTACAATTGTTAGTCGGGATTAGAAAGAGCGTTAAATTCAGCAAGTCAAGTAACAAACGTCTAGTGCAAGCTAATGATAATACATTTGATAGATGGATAGATATATTCATTTAATAATAATAATAATAATAATAATAATAATAATAATAATAATAATAATAATAATAATAATAATTCTAATAATATCACTTATTGTACATCGTAAACTTGGCTTACTCATACAGAAATACATAAATTCAAATGTATATTCAGAGTATTTACACGGACAGCAGTTCTTCTCTCAAAGCCATAGTCTTCTCAGTGAATATCCATTTGAATAAATGTGCGTCATCACGACCCGAACACTACTGTATGAGTATAACCCAAAGTACAACTACTGTAAAATACAGCCGACACTTAAAACATATACGTATTACAACTACCAGTACACCAAACAGTTGCCACAGGTTGAGAACTGTAACAGCAATCAGCCAGACAAAAATGTAATTAATGACAGAAGTTACGCACCTGTATCGTCCTTCATGTATAGGGTAAGACATCATCTCCTCACGGTGCGCGCTTTCAAGGAAATGGCCGCAATCTGAAACAGCAGGCCGATCCACTCAAAGGGAAACATTCAAGGGTCATGCTATTACTTCTCAGGAGGGGTTATTGCGCTTTTCAATGAACTACGAGCACACCAAGTAATCGAAGTGCAACAACCAGGTAACCACTTCGTTACACAATCCAGATCAATAAACTCGCCTTTTAGAGATACTGAATACCAAAAGAGTGTTCTCAATGGAAAATCGTGCCACATGTCATCTTGCAGTGAATAAACGGGAGAGATCTTCGAGGGCATTGCATATGAATGGAAACTTTCAAAAACTAAACCGCATGGAGGCTACGACGAAGTTAGATGCAGGTCGTCCGTCAGTCTTGATTCGTGAACAGAGATTTGCCTTAGGGGTCGTGGTCTCTCAAACGGATAGGTCGGTGTTTTTTGTTTCCTGTCTGTCAACTTTCGATTCAGGAACTCGTATTGCTTTCCACTATCAGGTTCTGCCAGCCCGTCATTAATTAACGCGAACCCTACCGATCGTAGCATGAGAATATCCATAGCCAAAATTGATATGTAAAGTGTTGCTATAAATATGTCTAAACAGTAAAGTAAATTTGTACAACTGTATGCGCGAGTTTTCTATTTAACTTATTAAAACGAGTCTTAAAAGCAAAATTAACATCAATAGACGCACTTGTACAACCTGGGAAGCTCATTTATATTGAGAAGCAAATTGTTGAAGGCACTGTATTCATATGTCTTCACACAGGTCATATGTTGGTCACATCGCGTGAAGAAGTGTCAAACATGTAAATTGTTACTGTGGCACAATTAATTTTCTATGCAATTGACAAAAAAAAGCTATCGAGTTTAACATTATGTAAAATTTGAGCATTTGTTTCATTACTACATTTGTCCAAAGTTTCATTACAGAGCACGTGTCGGATCGAGTCTACACAGTCACTTGTCTTTGAAAGTTTATTATTGGAGTTCATGGTAATTATTTAAAAACCTAATGACTTTGTAGAATGTATCCATTCTAGTAATGACGATGGTATTCTTCTATGTCAAAATGTTTCCGATGTGAAAGTTTTGTGATGTGCTGATGATATGGCTTTGTGTACTTAATCTCCAGTTAAACTACAAAAACTACTGTGTGCTATAAGTAAGTTCTGCCAGGAATGGAGCGTGTCTGTAAATTTAGTGAAGACCACAGTTATGGTGTTTAGAAACGGAGGTCCCTTGAGAAATTGCGAGATGTGGTATTTTGAGGTGAAAAACTCGAAATGATTTCCATGCCAGCTACAAGTATCTTGGTGTTGTGTTCATGCCAAAGTTATTGCGGGCTATGGCTGCTCAGACCCTGTCAGCCCAAGCCACGGAGGTAGCCATTACAGTCGACAAGCTACAAAGAAGCCCCTAGGGCGATAATTCTCCAAAATCCACTCGGGCTCTAGATAACGGGGGATAACGACTTCGCCATGTAATAATCTATATTTATCAGCGTGAACGTGATTATTTGAGTGAACTTTTCAAGTTTCCTCACGTATTCCACGTTCACGCATACGCGATCTTGAGATTAAGCAAGATTCCAAGATCACGCACAGCAATTCAAGATCAATTTTATAGCAGTAAGTGGACTTAATAAATTTGTATTTTGACTGAAAACACGCAGGGTGTAATGCCGCGTTAACGTTGCATACCTTAAGTTTACTTATCTGGGACTAACGCAGTTGGTGGTGTGCGATTTAATTTTCTCAGGATCTAGCAGGTGTCGCTGCAGTCAATTGCTGACACTTCTCGGCATCAGATTAAGGAGCCCCCACATACAATCGATCAGTTAGTTGAATACTATGCACTGCCACCGGGCACCCATTGTCTGAGTTGAGCGCAACTTTACGCATAGTTTGACAGTGGGAACACTTGTCGTGGTGAGTATACGTTTGTGTTTATGTGAATATAGGTGATATTTTGTCTGTATTTTTCGTAGATGGAGGTTGCTATTACTACAGACATTAGGGGTGATGAAATACGCTGTTCAAAGTGTGTCATTAGTGGTGATGAAACTAGACTTGGGCTACGCTGTTCAAAGTATCTTAGCGGATTTCAAGCATGTGATTGTTTATTGTTGTTACAACTGCGAATAACCTCAGAGCGGATTGTTTGGGTTTTGCGTGACCTCGCAGACGTGGATCCAGAATGATCTGTGGGATAATGAGATCCATTGTAATTTCACATTGGTTTTAATTAAAAATTCTAGTGCGTTTCCTCTTCTTGTTCTATAATTTGTTACCGTTTTACACTAACACCAGGAGGAATAAAACAAAAACAAAACAAAATTAACCTATGACTTTCTGGAGAAAGTTTGTCTTGATGGACGGTGTCGTCAAGAATTGCGAATAAGTTTCATTTGGAATTAAAACTGAAATAATCACCTAGTTCATGTTCACTGAAGATAGAAGACAGACTGATTCTATATAATTCCACGGTTCTCACACAACACAGACACAGGCGACTGTTTCGCCAGAATGCATTACTATTGTCACTTCTGTTTTAATCGGGTTTACGTAACTGATAAAGAACCTTGCAAAGATTCTTAAGTACCTCAACTGTAGCAAGATAATTGTCCACTAATCAAACAAAATACGGTTAACGATGTTTGTTACCAATGAAGTCTTTCTGGCTGGCTCGTGGGAATGTCAAATAAAAAGTTTTGTTTCGACTATGAAAAAACTTTGTTTCATGGAACTGCAACGTATCAAACAGCATGTTAGTTAATTCAAACGGGAAGCACGGACGGTGAATATATTTTTAAGCTTCATGTTTCAAAGAAATCCAGTTATTAAATTACCCCCACTGCTTTCTATTTTTCTACCGCCTTTATATCTTGTAACCTAATTTGGATGAACTTAAAGAATTTTCTTTGTTAAACAGAGAAATATAATTTTTATTTATAGGAATTTTTCGGCAAATGGGGCACATTCATTGCTATCATAAAATAACTTAGCAATGAAATGGTCATATTTTACAGCTATGGATGCAAGAATAGCCGTTAGGGGGCGTCACAGTGGCAAATTTCCACCTTGGGTAGTGCTTGGCCCACAACCGAAGGTGATCGAAAAACGACAAACTCTATAGTGGGATTTTCTATATTAATATACAGGGCCCACCAAAAGGTGGAAAAAAGCGGGCCCTCTATATCAATATAGGCGGCTTCGTTCTTTTGTCGCTCCACTTTACACGGTCGTCTTCGAGCGTGGCCTTCTGACCGGGAGTCCCACTTCTGAAGTCCGACATTGAATTTTTATTTCTGTTATTTTAACAAGAAAAAATCATATAAAGTAATACGATGTGCGACAGATACATGGATTGTTCTATCTTAGCTACCTTTCGTTTCTTTTTGAAGCTCTAGTTTTCGTTGAAGCGGAGCACATCCAAAATACAATCTTGGCAAAAAGTATGAAATCAATCATATATTCAATGACTTAATGAAATAAGAGTAGCGGTCAATCACAGTAACAGGCCTTTAATACTATTTGTCATTCTAGTCCAACAACTACAGTCATTTTTATTAAAAACTTATCAGTTCTGCTCGCAGATTGTATGGTAATGAATACACTGATGTCAATCTGTAATCTACTGTCTCCTGAACCACCACGCCATTACCCGGAGGGAAAAGGTTTCCCTGGTGGTGTAGTGCACGGACTTCATCTTCCAGCGTTCAATTCAGTAAAGCCAGCTGTGTCTGATGACAACGTAGAACTTGTTCTTAGCACGTCTAAGCACAGCTAAAGGCATAGTCACAACTAGTTCAGGGTGTAATATTGAAGTTCGTTTGGCATTATCTCATAATCCGTGTTGTAATGTTATTCGTTGTCAAACCCCCCTGTCCATTAACCCTTGAACTAGGCTAGTTCGGGACAGGACCCTAAAGTTAGACACGTACATATTGGAGGCGTTCCGTAGACTCGACGCTCTTGTGTGGGAAAGCTAGTGTTTGTCACGTAGTTTCCTTGTAATTCGTGTCGATATCTTGCAGACTTGCGTCACCATGCGTTTTCGCGAGATTCCTGCGTCTACGGATGGCAGTTCTGTCTTCATTGTCGAAACCAAGGATTAAGTAGATAAAAGGTTATAACGGAGTAAAGCTATGTATAGGGTCATGTCATGATTTTATTAAACCATGTTTTATTTTATTTTTAAACGCGTGTAGCGTAATACCGCCGCTAAAGAGTCGCATTCCCAAAGGAGCTCGCTGGAGTTTGATAAAAAACATAAAGTTAATCTAACAATGAATGGATAGCTTCCAAACTAAAAAAGCAAGGCTAAATGAACACATTAATTTCAACAATAGATTCACTGTAGCAGACCGTTACATTTTGTATGAAATATCGGCGTAGTTCACTGAATCCTTTATTTCTCCGCCCTTGAGTTTAAAATAGCGATTGCTTATTTTGAGATTACCAGCATCGATAGTTATATTATTGCTGACCTCGCTGTAGGATTCGCTAATATGACTTCAATAATATGTAGTTGCCGTTGAAGTAATTTCGCCGAAGGATATTAGAACTATGACTGTCAATCCTACTAATATACGAGGATTTACGATGGAAAAATGAGAAATTATAAAAATCTTGGTGTTAGTGTTCGTCACGATTCAAATTGTTATTGATATAAAATACTATGGAGGCGTATGCTTAGAAATATATTGTCAAGGACAGAGGCTCATTCAACGCAAGTTGCTCATTAGTGGATTAATACCACTATTGCTCATTATCGGTTTTACTGCCGAAAAACGCATATTGGGATTATTTCTAGAAGATGTTAGTGATATGAGTTATAAAAATAAGAAAGTCTGCTGTGTTTATGTGATTTTATTACAAATCACCAATTCTTGTCTTTGTCTGTCAAACATTCGCTGAATTCATGCCCAGTGTCTTTATCATTTAAAAGCGATTAAAATACTCTATTTGACACGTGTGATTTGGTTCAGCAGCAGAGTGTTCGGTTGCTACTTCGAACCTACAGTAGTTGTTTCGATTTCATACGATTTTTGTTGAGTCACTTCCTTTTCTCGTCGAGAATGTCTCTTTAATCCAGTGGCGGATCTACGGGGGGGTTCAGGGGGTTTAAACCCCCCCTCGGGCCAGGACCCAAAAATTAAAAAAAAAACAAAAAAAAAACAAAAGCGTCTCCAGCAAAACAAAAACGGCACAGCCAGCGTGTGTAAACCCCAAGTAAACCAACTTGGAAAAAATTGAGAGGGGGGGTTCACTCTGAAAATATAGTTTTTTGCATTGTGAATTGCGCGGGGATTTATTGTGCGCGCGCTTCCGTCGACACTTCTGAAGTAGCCAAGCATTTTAGATGGATTCACCGCTGAAAGAGCAGTTCTACAGCTGATTTCTTTAGGTAACTAGCTTCTTTACTCTAAGATATGTTTTGATTTAATTAGGGAAAATACTGCGGTGCCGCAACCCTGATATTCAGGCGAATTGACGTGCAACGTTTTTACCTCATCTGTTATGCCGTGTCATTCTATTACACCCCATAGTAAAGTTGTCTTGCACAATATCATACAGTGTACATGTACATGTAATATTGTGTACATGTACATGTAATATTTTTGAAAAAAATTCTTTTTTCGAAGAATTGCTATTGTGGCGGGCGCCGTGGTCTGGTCGCGAGTCCGTTTGAAGACACACTCTATAACAAGTTATGTCTATACAAGAAATGACCAAGGGAGCACTCACATTGAGAAAGTGACCGCATTCGCGAAAAGTGTACAGTACCAGAAATTGCGGGGAGGCTGTTCTTGCGGGACTCGTGCGATGTTAAATAGGCTTCCTAAGGAGCCCTAGTTCCGACCTCAACACCTACCGTCTGTCTACCTGCAATAAGCACACTGCCGTCTTCTATACTGGGAATTTCCGCAGAAAGGCTCACCCGATGAAACGCTCATGCCCATGGGCATTTATTTGATATTAGTACTTCGGGTTTCAAGCGTTCAGACATTGGGACGTTTATTTCGAAAATTGCCAGAGATGTAAATAGGTCCTGGGATGCTTCGGTAAGGTTTAAAGTAGTCCATGATGAACGGATCAAATTTAGTTGCGCATGTAAGTCTTTCGAATGAACTTGGCAACCTCAAGGGTCTTAGTGTCAACTGAGCTGCGAAACGAGATGCTGACATTGTAGAGGCTTACAAGCTCATTGACACAGCAGTTGACGAAGTGCAAGCGTTGGGAACAAACATCGAAGATACATAGGCGGATTTAGGGGGGGGCCCAGGGGGCCCGCCCCCCCCCCCCACCCTTGGCTGCCGCAAAAAAATAAAACAGTTAGAGCGTAGGGAAATGTTGAGTTTATTAATTAACCCCGGTAATTAAAATTATACGGATGAAAAAAGATTTAAATGTGTGCAGTTTTAGTGTTGAGGGGGGGGGCTCAAATCCAATTTCAAGTGTCAAATTCGGAACACGGCGCATTCGTAACGNCATACCCAGATGTGCACAATATGGTTTCACGAAACTTATGTGCCAAGTTCATGTGACGAAATCGAGAAGGGTTTTTAATTATCTTAAGAAAAACTCCAGAGACATGTTAAGTGCCAGAAACTTACCAGGATGCATGGAAATTTCACTATTTGGCTACAAAAATATCTTACACGGGAGGGAAAACCCCCCTCCCGACCTCCCCCCGCTCGGCGCCACGCGCCTAGGATTCGACCTTGGCGGGAATCCTAACCCCCCCTTGCTGAAAACGTAGATCCGCCACTGTAATCAACTGCCAAGAGGTGGCTAATATGTGAGCATTAAACACCCAGCTCTGCACCAGCACCAAGACTTTGGCTGGCACACGTATAAAATGCATTAGTATTTAGACTCAAATCTCGCAAAGAACACCATTCTATTTCAGGCTTCAACTATACCGTAAATACCACAAGATGCTCGTTTGCCCTGGTCATAACGCAAAACGTTTGGATCAATTTTGAAAACTTCTTACTAAGTCGGCTGAGTTCTAAATCGGATGAGTACTGAGTCGGGAAGCGTGGCCTAATGTTTGGGCATCTCAAATCGCACGCTCCAATTTGTGACAAACTTAGTATCATTTCAATAAGAACCTTTTCATGTAGGCGCTCTCTAGAGTAATGAGAGCACGAAAATGACTTCCGATTCATTCCGACTCAGATTTGGTGGAGAGAAATTCAGATTACATAGGGGCTCATAAATATAAAGCAGAGAAATGAGCTCCTCTGTGAGCCCTTCCCATTGTTTGATTAGTTAAAGTTCGCTATGTTTTTTTAGTTTTTTTTGAAACTAACTGGGATCGAAATTCTCGCTTTATCTGAGACAACCACTGGCTTTGTCGCCGTAAACCATGATCTTTGCAGTGCTCCCCGGGAAATGTATGGAACAGATCGTCCTTGCTCATCAGTTGATATTTCAAAAGTTTTGCCCTTTTTTCGTTCATTCCACCAAACATCAGTGGAAAAATTTCGACAGTTTGATTGCAGGAAAGGTGTTAAAATGCTGTTGTAGGTTGAAACCTCTCGTCCACATTACATGGTATTTGTAAGTGGCGCTGAACGCCTATCCACCAAAGACTTGATCTCCGTCTGGCGGGTTAATTTCAGTACGTATTTCGAAAGTCACTGCGAAAACAAGGATGTTAACAAACATGTTACTGTTGTCATATATAGTATGCCTGACTGTAAATCCTTGTTAGCAGATTCACATATTATTTTTGTTTATATTCTGTACCGAGGTGAAGAATATCGGTGGGATGTCCCCAGGCGCCAGTCTGAGTTTTTGACCTTGACATCATTTTCAAGGTGACAGTTTGGGAAAATGTCGTTGACGCGATGTTTGATCTAGAAGGAAGCTTTAGAGTTTATTCTCATTTTGTACCAAGGTGGAGCTGCGGCAATTCTAAGCGTCGGTTGATTTTGGTCACAGTGAAAAAAAGATCAATTTTGAGTAGGGCATGGCGGGAATTTTTGATAGCAGGATACTGATCTAATGAAAGACGCTTTAGATATTGTTCATATTTTGTCTCGAAGTCGAAGTGGAGCAACTCTAAGCGTCAGTCTATTCTGATGGCTCTTGAGCAGGACTTCAGTACAAGAGTTATATGGGTCGAATATGGTGAAAAACCAATAATTTTTTTGCCTAATTTGGAAAATTGTTGTTTTTAAAATAGTCAACATTTCTTTAACATGATGCTCTACTACAGGCAAATTCTGATTTGTTTAAAATTTTGTAGAATTTATGTAATATTGACTTGCATAAAATATTTACAGCCTCATAGGGTATTCCAACATTAAATACCAGTGTTTCCCCTGGGTTTTGAAAGGAGCGTGGTTGTAAATGGCCAAAACGGGGTGCAAAGTCCATTGCCGCACGCGAATATGAGAAGTGGGAGCCCCTTATAGACTCTATTCACGCGGCGGACATTAAAATCCAAAGCGAGGCTCACTGCGATAAACAAAGCGAAAGTAGACATTGCGTGAGTTAAATAGCCGGTCTTTCGAGTCCAACCTAGATATTGAATTTTAATAATGTGTCAACAATTAAACCACACAGACGTAGAAAATTACATTAGAGAACATGTTAAGGCGTCAAAGAGTTGTCTGACGAAAGGGTTTAAATTTTTTCGGAAAACTAGGTTCGAAACATGAAAAGTAAATATGACCAAATTGCGGCGATCGTAGTGTTACGGATTAGGTATTATGCTGAATGCAGGGTTACTTTTTTCTTGTAAATTGTTGATCAAAATACTTTCTACGCGGACCCGGTCATCTGCTCGTATTGTTGACGAGTTGAAGACATATTCGACAGTGGTGGCTGTCATGTGCAATTAGTCACATTTGGTTTAATTTTTTGATCAAGAATATTAAAATCAAGCATAATCTGATCCTATGCACTCCCTGGGACTAACAGTTGATTTGTCATTGATCTGAAAGAATAATTGATGTTATTAAATATATTTTTTATTAAAATAATAAACCAGACTCGTAATTGAAAATAATTTGACAATCAATTACGCTTTCTTGGTTGTAATAATTCTTACGTCTATTTCATGTGTTAGATTTCAAGTATCAATTTGGACCAAGTTGAATTTTAAAATTAAAACACCTAATTCTTTCGTCCAAAACGTAACCTCGTTTTAGAACTCAATTTCAGTTAACTGGACAATGAAATCATAGTTATCATGTTTCTGCAGGAACCTCGTTCATCCGAGGGGAAAGGTGCCCGTGCCTACTGAGAGGCGATTTTTTCGCCGAGTGAGGGTGGGAACAGTCTACCTCCCGATCACCATCAATAGCACCCCCGCCCTGTTGCAAGCTCTCATAGCCTCTGTCTTATTTTAAAGTAGCCTTTTGTGCACTTAAAAATTGTCACCTGTGTGGTTACAGGTTATGTGAACTCAGAGAGATTTTTCACTAGGGGAATTTTTATGCCTTCTGGAGGGAATTTCGCGTGATAATTCAATACTTTTGAGAGGGGAATAGGGCCGATATTGGGCCCTAAATTTGAGGGATTGAGAGCTCTGTCCTTTTTGGAAAGAAAAATTATAATGTTTCAACCCGTAGCAGGGGCGGATCCAGTATTTTGAATTAGGGGGGGGGGGCAGGCACAGGAATAAGCAACATTTCGGCAGATGCGCGCGCCCAGCCTAAAATCTGGGGATGCAGGGGTCTTGAATTCTTGGGTTTGCGGACCTGTTGACTAAAAAAAAAGGTAAACGGGGTTCATTCAGCGCCTATGCGTTGTTTATTCACCCCCAAGACCCCCTGGTTGCGCACGTGTGCTAGTCAGCAATTCGCACCCGAACTCAAAAATGGGATCTGATACAATTTTAGTGCCCCCCCCCCTAAATCCGTAGTCATGAAAATACAACCTGGCTGGCCCATTCTCTGGTCGTTGCTATGATGCTTGACAACTGACCGAGATGCGACAAAATATGATCTAACTTTTCGAAAACATTTATTTTACACGGACATATTTTGCTTCGTCGGCGTATGGCAACGACCCAACGCTTCCGAATCTAAACGTCTTTAGAGATTGTGAAGCGTGTACGTATTTTTTCTAGCCGTTCGGGGAACAACACGGACTGAAACACAGACTCCTATGCCGATAAGCTAACAGAGCTATCGTAGCGAGCCTCGTTTTGGAACGCGCCTCCTGTCGGCGTGAATAGGGTCTATTGTCTGGGTTTCGAAAGGAGCGTGGTGGTGAATGCTCGAAGCGGATGTGGAGCCTGGCGCCACCTGCGAGCATGGGATGAAGTGAGATCCTCCCATCGGAGGGAGGGGGGGGGGGGTTGGGAGACCTTACCCAGGCAAAATTTGAAAATTAGACGTACTTGGTTGCAGTTTGCTCATCATAGAAAAGACCCTAACCCAAACATCATGTAGTCGAAGTATCTGGGTAAAGGACACTTCGATTCGAAATTGGCAATGAAATGTCCTGCATAGTGTGATCTCTGTCACACTTGAGTACAAAAACAGTGTTAAAATTCAATTGTCCACGAAGTGACAAACATAGAACAAAAATATGTGAACTTTGTAGACGTAATAAACTAATTCGTGTAACGAAACTGCCGTTGATATCGTCATGCTAAACAGTAAATCAGTGATAATGGATTGGCGTTGGCCGGCATAGCAGACGATGTATAATCCAGTCCATGCAGGCGAATCTGTAGGCAACACGTAGCCCTCGGCTGGCCATTTAGGGGCTACAATACTTCCATTCGCTTTCTGTACGCATTTCGTTACATGTATTTTAAACGGGCGGTAACTTAAATCCGGTCACCGGTTTTAGAGTTTTCACCTCGTCAAAAATACATTCCACACTTAAAATTATCAATTAAAAAAGCGCTTACTTTCTTCATTGGTCCTTTTTTCTTCTACATATATCTTCGATGGAGTTGTGAGAATTAAGGTGACTTTGGCGAAGAATTCCAACTTCACTTATTTGGTTGCCGTTAACTTTTTCGCCACGCGCGCGATAACCATAAGTAAGTCAACTGAGTCACGTGAGTTAGGCAAAGGCTAGCGCGAGACTGAGCGAAGCGCATAGCACTAGCGCGTGACACTAGCGCGTGACACTAGCGCGTGACACCAGCGCGTGACACCAGCGCGTGACACCAGCGCGTGACACCAGCGCGTGACACCAGCGCGTGACACCAGCGCGTGACACCAGCGCGTGACACCAGCGCGTGTCACCAGCGCGTGACACCAGCGCGTGACACCAGCGCGTGACACCAGCGCGTGACACCAGCGCGTGACACCAGCGCGTGACACTAGCGCGTGACACTTGCAAAACACGGCATGAGAAGGTATCAGTTGAAATTTTAAGATTTGTGTCCCTTGGACTTTTTATTCGTCAACATGCGTGATTTCACCTAACTTCCTCAAAATGACACGAGGTAAGAGAAAGCAAACCGCGACAGATTTTCATCGATTTGTTTAAGTTTTTCTGACTTAATTGTATCCATAGTCATGGTATGTGTTAATTATAACTGCATGTTCCTATACGTATGGCTTATTTGATTTTATTTTCTGTATTTTGAAATAGTAACTGTTTGTGGGGATGTACTATCGCCCCTGTTTGCGTGCGGCATCTAGAACGATGTAATTGCCTAACGAATCTGAGACTGATTAACATTCAATACCGTCATTTTGGCGCAGATTAAACTGTTGGATGTCACGCCCTGCAGTATAATTCACAATGTCTTTTGTAAACTCGGACACGATTAAATGAATGAAGCAGAAATCTTAATGTTTCTTACTACATTAGCAAGCCCTGGCACTTTCCCATTTTAGAAAATTCGTATCGAGGTCGTTGCCTGGTCCCCGGCTGTATTAAGTTAATATGCATTGTCGAATAACCAGGCAGAAACGAGGTACGAAAAGAGGTTGGAGATTAAATGATTGTGTTTAGCGGGGGGGGGGGCACAATTGAAGATCCCTTTGTAAAATTATCATTTTTCCCTTTCGATCCACAAACGGCGAAAGGTGCCGTGTGACTTGAACTTATTCATAATTACTAGGGATCATTTTTACTAGCGATCATTTTTACTTGCGATTCATTTTACTAGCGATCATTTTTACTAGCGATCATTTTTACTAGCGAGCATTTTTACTAGCGATCATTTTTACTAGCGATCATTTTTACTAGCGATAATTTTTAGTAACGATTTTTGTGTGGCGGTGAAGTTTTCCCGTCACGATTAGGCGTGTGGCGGTCAATTTGAGTATGATGTACGTGTGGCAGGGCCAAGAAGGAGCGTGGCGGGCAGCCCAGAAGTTTACACGCAGGGGAACCCTGCAGCAAGGTACTATTATAGCGTTACCATTAGTACCGATTAATTGATAAAACGCCACGAGGCCCTGACTATTGTCTGTGGAATTTTAAAAACAATTTTGTGAACAATGTATCTTTTCGGTGAAGTCTTTCAATTGTGGTTTTGGATTAGTAAAAAAAGTGGCGATCTATAACCCTGCTTATTGCTAGTTGCAAAGTATTGTCCCGGTGTAGCACTACGTATCAAACGTGTCAGTAGTGAGATTAATCATGAAAATCAAAAAGGCTTTATAAAAAGGGGATTTGTGGGTGTTATATCAAACTTTACTGAAGACAATGATATCCTTGGTCAAATAAACTTTGAGAAAGCCTCTGATTCTATTTCCAGGATTGTGATCTATGATAACACCATGACGTTTTTAATTTCAAGGGAAACTCCACTGCCTTGATTCGATTTTTAAATACCAGCAGTATTGTTTGTGTGATAAAATATGGCGTCACATCAGAATATTTCAACATTAGCCGCTGTAAGCCATAAGACGAGCCACATTTATTCATGAGTGATGAAATAATAGGTATTTTGTTGTCAAAACAGAAATACAAAGTGAGGCACACGCCCTAATAATTATATGAGTCTAAACTTCAGCAGTTTGTAGACGATACCGCCATCTGTTTAAACGGTTCTAATGACACTTTGAGGCATCAAGTTTGAATATCGCAGACCAGTTTCATAAGTACTCAATGTATTTTGATTGGGAATAGCAAAGGGTGCCAGTTTTATTTATGACCCGAAATTAATCTTTCTTGGATAAAAATATTTCACGATTTAGATTTAAACTTCGACTGAAATTGTTAATCTTAATTAGAGTAAAAAATTAAGAGGTCTTCAAATTTGTAAACACTAACCTGTCATATTGTGCTTCTGTTTATGTCTTCACCATCACCGCTAATGGAAGTTATTGAATCATTGGAACTTGGATTTTTCATGTTCATTTAGCATGATAATCAGAAAAAAATTAACAGAACCAATATGATTCAAGATATCAAATGATCGATATCAAATCTTTTTATAGAGACTCTACCATTTTCGTGGTATTTATAAAGTATATTTTTATTCAGTGGAATTTTTTTATATTTTGGTGCCTCCTCCTTTAAAAACCTCAGCGAGAACTGGTTCTGAAAATGCTAGAACCCTGCAAGTAACTATTGCCAACTCATAACAATACATCTGTTTACAACTGGTCTGCTACAAAAAAGGTATGATCATAGAATTATGGCTTGTTTGGCTCTGAAAGTGAATTTGTGTGTTGTCAGCGTTTGTGTGCAACTTATAGTATCTCAACTCTTCTTACACTTTGTTCTTTGCTTTAGGGAGGTAATTCAACAAAAATTGTGTACCTTTACAAATATTGGACCAACAGGTGTCATTAGTCTTCCGCACTAGACCGAATTTAATTCAACTTTAGTTTTTCATCGATACGTTGGAAAAGCAGCACTTTTTCGTGAGTGGTGAAAAAACGTTTTGTTTTTTAATTTCATCTCTAACGTTCAACTTTGTTGATTCCAGTTTCGCAAAAGCCATGAAATGTTGTGTACTAACAGGAAAGCTGTAGAATGTTGGGTACAAACAGACAAGCTGTAGAATATTGGGTACAAACAGACAAGCTTTACAATATTGTGTACTAAAAGAAAAGCTGTAGAATGTTGGGTACTAACAGAAAAGCTGTAGAATGTTGTGTTCTAACAGACAAGCTGTAGAATGTTGTGTTCTAACAGACAAGCTGTAGAATGTTGTGTACTAACAGACAAGCCACAGAATGTTGTGTTCTAACAGACAAGCTGTAGAATGTTGTGTTCTAACAGACAAGCCACAGAATGTTGTGTTCTAACAGACAACCTGTAGAATGTTGTGTAGTAACAGAAAAGCTGTAGAATGTTGTGTTCTAACAGACAAGCTGTAGAATGCTGGGTACTAACAGATTTCGGATTAAAACTGACATCGCTGATTCTGATTTACGTAGTTTTTACGTAACAGAATCCGAGAATTTGATTAATGGTTCCCAAAATGCATTTTTGGAGCTTTTTTAGTTTAAAGTGGATTCGTAGATTAAGAAGTTATGTCATATATCAACAATCTTGGTTGCGCTGACGTAGTGTTTAAGTATACATCAAATTGTGAAGATTCTTTTGTGTCCCGGCAAACCTCAGACATATTTACAGATAAAAACGTACTATGTCAAGACCATGTGTTGCTAGGTCAAGCAACAGATAATTGATTACTAGATGTTAAAAGATCCATCTACTTCAGCATTATGAGTATCAGCTGTTAAGTGAAAGATGCTTATCACTCAGCCTGTTGTTTACGTAACTTTTTATTGCATTGGTCAGACTGGTTGAACATATGTGTACATGATGGTTAAACTATGTTACGTCATTGTAATGTTTTAAGTTGATTGTTAATAATAAACTTCTTTTTACATTTGAAAGGTCACAGAGAGAAAATCAAGTTTTGAATTGGAACTATTTTACTGAAACTCAATCTCAAGAATTAAGTGTAGTGAGCTGAGGTGTAAGTGGCATCCCCAGGCCCCAGTTGATTTTGTGACCCAATTTTCGAGCCAATATCAAGAAAATCATGTTTTGACTAACGGAAATGTTGTTTGCGGGATATTACAACAAGGGAGTTTTAGGTTTGTTCACATTTTCTACTGTAGATGGTGCATCTGTAGGTACCAGTCGATTTTGGCGACGTTGACCTCGTTTTCAATGTCATAGCGAAATCGAGTTTAAAATGTCGCAGACCCAATATTTCAAGAAGGGGATTTGAATTTTGTTTGAAGTGTATGTGGGTCATCTCTAGCTGCTAGTAGACTTAAACGTTCTTTTTTAATGTTTACTACGAAATCTTCAATACAATGAATATACATTGCCCAGAAAGCGCCAAGAGGCATTATATACAAAGAAATCTATATACATTTATTATACACAAACGTATAAATTAAAAAAATGATGTTAAGATTACAATGACATGTTATTACGAATGCAAATAAATTATTTTCATACACAATAAGTTATTTTACATGTAACTTTAACGTTCTTCACCATGCTTTCAAAGCAACATAACCCAGGTACTGAAAACAAATTTATTTGAACATTTTCAGGATTGCAACTGAATGTAAGGCAGTCATCTAGCTTAACTTTAAACAAAAATTACTTACCAAGTAAAATTATAGCAAATTCCTTGTCAGCTACCGTTAAGTCCAACACCAATTTGCATACCTTATCACAATATTTATCCCGTTGACGAACGTTATCTGGAATATCACTTTCAGTAGTTAAAAATAAATTGGTGCTGGTAGCACAATTAGCAAATGCTGGCAACAATTAATCAAGCATACGAGACGTGGAAAAAGGCAACTTGCGTGACGAAAGCGTATTTTCTTCGTGTTGCGAAGCATTCCTAGTCATGCATTTGCTTTAGAATTCTCAGAACTTATTATCTGTTGCAAGTTATTACACATACGAAGCACTTACAGTGCCTTGAGCTAAACAGACCACGCAGCAGAATAAGATAAAATTTGATCGTCTCAGATGTGCTGGAGTGCCAATGGCAATTTTCAAGAACACAGATCGCTGCTTATTGGGAAACCAACTGTAGTCACGGCAGAGCAATCGGTTCAGTGTTGTGTAACTTATATCCTGTAAACTAGATGAAATTATGGCATGATGGAGTTATTTTTACAACACTGGTTGGCCGATGTGGTGTTCGTGAAAGAGGAAGATTGTCTGCCTTAACTTACGATCAACAATAGCCATGATTGAATTTGGGCTTCGTTTTCAGACTGTGTTAAATGTTCGGACATGTTCACTACTACAGCCAAGATTTCACTATGAAATCAAGATCCTCAGGCCTCATTGGTTAAAATCCCAGACATTTCCATACTATCAGTATTGGAGTATAGTGAAAAATGTCATGTATTATTAAAGTCATCTGCTGTTCTAATCTCGATATATAATTGCCTGCAATTGACGGTTTTTAAAAGTATTTGTTTAATTAGCCTTGTATTCAATTCAACTGCAAATTTTCGGAGACATTGGAATGATTAAAATCTGTTCGCGCAAGTTAACCGCTTCAAAGTGGTACGCAATTAATTTTTTAGCTTGAAACGTCAGACGCTTCAAAACACATTCAATTTTCATACCATTCCCAATGCTTGTGGACTTGCATCCGAGAGCAACGCCTGTACTATAAGTAGCAACACCAAGACCAATTTTTTCATGCATTGGTTGACGTTTTATCATTTGTTCAAATTAGTTTAATGCTAATATAACGTACAATCATGTCAAAATGCATAGTTTGCCATCAAAAAGCCAGGAAATGTCAGCATGGAGAGATCAAATGCCATTGTTCTTTGATAGATGGATAGATAACATAATATTAAGTTGCAACTTAATTTCGGGTAGCAAAACCAACTTTCGAAGTGCAAGCAGCTCTTCGTCACGCGGGGATATCAGAGTGAAAGCCTACCATCAAGTTTATATTATGACTACGAAAAATGTATTGATGGAGGTTATCACTCACCGAGTGTTGAGATATGATTTGCATAAATTATAATTCTTTACTGGATTAACTTGAAAATTGCACACTTCGTTTTGTCGGCCAATGCCGACTTATTCAAGCTTCTACGACACCTGGTGACGGGTGTTTATCTTGTTTAAGATGGTTCCACGCCTGTGAGACATTGAATCTCACTCAACTTTCAAACATACACTCCTTCACGTCACTGTATGTGTACAGGAGGAGTCAACGAAAAACACTCATTCACAGTGGCTCGTATGACCCAGGTCTATATTCAAAAGGATACTAAACCTTGTTTTAGGGACTTCAACCAATCCCGTATCATTGGCGTCCCAAATCATTGGTTTCAAATAAAAACTCACACTTTCTTTGTCACAAATAGGATACTGTGGTTGTAGGAGGGTGACCCATTTAGCACTCTTTGCATGGATTTTTCAAATTTTTTCGAAACATTTGAGGGTTTTCGAAGATTACAGAGCATTATTTTTCAGAGAACTAGATGGAAACGTCGTTTTTAATATCTGTTCATAGTTCAAAATCGGGTGTGGTACCCCTTTAATTTCATACTTTGGTACCGAATTTCAAAATAAACGAGACCTCGCTAGATTACGTTTGTTGTTGTCAGAAAGGTTGTCCTAAATGACACGGAAAAGAAAGCGGTCCTTATTTAGTGGGCAAAGCTCATGAAAAATATGACATATAACAAAATACAAACCAATGTAAAGGAAATACTACCCTATGAAACAAGCCAAAGATACCAATGAAGTCTAACAAGTACTGTCGGCACGAGTTTAGCTTATTGGAAAATAAGTAAAACATAAATAAAATAATTTTCGTCATCTGGTACCTGATCATCAAAAGAATTTTTTTACTTCATAAACGGGTCAACTCGAGGTAAAACGCCACTCAATCTGCAGAAAAAGACGTTACAGTGGTTTTAGACACTACTGGGTGTGCCTGTTTACACGAAAAAGTCTAACAAAACCGGACCACCGGAAATGACTTGAAGCTACTCTTTTCTAAAATGTAAGCCAAGACGTTTTAAAATCAATAAAACAGCTTTAACTTCTTCGATAACTGTCATAGACACCTATTTTTATTCTAATATATAGCTTTAAGTGGTGAGCAACCCACTGGTGTATATAGAATCAAATTTGAGCATCCGTTGGGATAACTTCAATGTTATGCACATCTGGTGGGCTAACTTCAATGCACAACTAGAAGGAAATGTAGAGGTACGAAAAAAGGTCACAATCGAGACGGCACAAATTCTGATTAAATGCCATACCAAAATAAATGTACAATCTGTAACTGATCGCTAACCAAATCAGATCTTGAACTTGAACGAGCAGTGGTATTTCATCTTGGTAGATCTCGATACATGTTGGACCATTTGCTGGTTGGGTGGTACTGGAAGGACCTCGGACTGCCATTGCACCACTTCAGATAGGTATTGTCGTGCAAGTGCATTACCTATATCAATAAAAATTTCTAAATATAATCCTGCGTAATGTGAGCCAAAGCGCATCGTATGAGAAAGGTGAGTGGTTTGATAATGATGCAGCATGTTGTACATCCCTCCATTTGCTCTAAGATGGATCAGGTGGATCTGAACTTTCAGCGTTGTCAGCGCAATGTAAATCACGTAAGAATCATAACTGATGGCAAAGATACCTTCCACGGAATGGGCATGGAGGCTTCAGTTACCTCCATCCCTCGTAATGAGATAAATATAGATTATTGCATTGACGAAGTCGTTATCCCCCGTATTCTAGAGACCGAGTGGATTTTAAAGAATTGTCACCCGAGCGGCATTAGCCCCGAGGGTCATAAATCTCCAGCCAAGCTGCCGGAGGCAGCGCAGGCAGGCCCGGGCGTAGCACTTAGGCGGGCCTCAGCCAACGCTGCCCGAGGCAGCGTAGGCAGGCCCGGGCGTAGCACTTAGGCGGGCCTCAGCCAAGCTGCCCGGGGCAGCGCACGCAGGCCCGGGCGTAGCACTTAGGCGGGCCTCAGCCAAGCTGCCGGAGGCAGCGCAGGCAGGCCCGGGCGTAGCACTTAGGCGGGCGTCAGCCAAGCTGCCCGAGGCAGCGCACGCAGGCCCGGGCGTAGCACTTAGGCGGGCCTCAGCCAAGCTGCCGGAGACAGCGCAGGCAGGCCCGGGCGTAGCACTTAGGCGGGCCTCAGCCAAGCTGCCGGCGATCGCCCATTTGAACTGCGTAAATCACGATGCCAAGGTTAAGGTGTCAGGTGAATTCCTATTGAGAAGAGGTCACTTGCTTTTCACTCAAAGCTTGAGAGGCATTGCACCCTTTTGTGCAAACATAAAAATAGCTACTGTCCCTCATGTATGCGCTGTATGCAATAACCATCACGGTGGATGTATATCAACGCTCTGGTTATAGTTATTAACAGGTTGGTATTGGACAGAGCTGAAAGTTACTAGTTGCCCTAGGGACGTGTGTAGGCCGTACATTAACTTAGCACCCGCCGTTACTACGAAAACTGCTCCATTGATGCAGTTAATTGAATTTGAACACTGGCAAGACTGGTGAGATGTACTCGCCTGTTACGACCGCGACTCACGTCAGCAGTTTGCACGGGACGACCCCGCCCTTAGGAAAGCATCCTACGCTGTTTAAATACTAATTCATAGACAGATTAAGTGTCAAGCTACGCCAGAATACTGCTACCACCAAAATGTACAACAGTTTTCCGATCGCTTACGCCCTTACTGTGGGCTTTCCGATACAGGATCAAGACTGTTACATGTCCAACCTCATCCAGTAGTGGTAGGGCCGACTGGCGACGTGATTAACTATGAACGGGCTATTCTAATACAATACACAAAGATAATACACAGCCTATGGACCTGAGATAAAGAATCGATTTACTTCGCCGGTTTGCGTAAGTCAATATATGGGACTCGGTGCAGTATGCCAGGGTAATCGTGTTCATCAACATGCAAGCAAAACTCGTCTTTAACATTTGAAATGCCGCTCGCAACAGGCTCCATGCATAGAACAACGACAACGGTGTTCCCTTTCCAACTGAATGGATATTTGAAGGAGAAGATCGTTTTAAGTATTGTCTGTATACTGGTGTTTGCAGGTACAGCAACGTTTAAAGGTATGATGTTTTCTTAATGAAAACGGATCGCTTCAGTGCAAAATATTAATCTTCATTTGATGATTTGTCATCACTAGGCTACAGAATTAAGTTGGCCGATACACCGGCTTTGTACTGCCAGCTTCTTGTGCCCTCATCGGTTTCCTGGGTCCAGCTGCACATCTCCATTTTGTCCGTGACCCATGTTTGACGGTCCGTTAACCGTGTTTCCTCGTGAATATGAGTCCGTGTCCCGTGTATTTAGGTGCGTGGATCGTGTTTTGTGAGTCCGTTCCCGTGTTAGTGGACGGCGATTGCAGGTCCGTGAGTCGTGTTCATGCGTCTGTGCCCCGTGTTTATGAGTCCGTTGACCGTGTAGTTTAGGTACCTTGATTAGGGGCTTTGCATAACAAGACCATTAGTTATTTTCAATAATATTGAGAATTGATCAGAGTAGAGTTTACTCATAGTGTGTAGGCTAAACATTGGCCTAATCATCAAAATAATACAGCTTAAGAAAGGACCGTCAGTCCAAAAGTGAGGGACTTTCTCATGCAACCGAGAAGTGGTATCTGCGTGTTTTAATTTTTATATATTGTGAATATCATCTTGACACCCAAGTCTGCTTACCTTTAAACCTAGGAGGTATAAGAGAAACAATTTACCAGTGCTGGATTTACAGTCTTTGGAACCGTGGCTAGGATATTTTAGGGGTATTGTAGATCGTAAACGTATTTGAAAATGTGCTCTCAAACAATGAACGAGATAACTTTTGATGCACAGATTTTCCAAAGCAAATTGATTAAGAAAACAGTTTTAGGGAATGCGAAACTGCTCTTTTTTCGGAGGTCGTTCTCTGGCAAAGGATAATGGAGTCATCTGTCACACTCTTTTTCCTTGAACTTTCCCCAAACTCGACACTAATATAATTAATCTTGACATTTGTCAAATTAATTTGTGCCCCTCCCTGATTATTTTTATCTTGCTACGGGCTTGCATTGGTGGTCACCGCATTCTCCACTACACGCCTGCCTTTGCGACAGCCCAAAATGCGCAACCGGTCCCATTTTTCCCTCGGTCACTGATGCCCGTAAATCCGCCTAAAGCCGCGATTGCTTCGTTGGACCGTAGTCACTCCACTTGATCGTAACTGCGGTGGCAGATTTACGTTTTCAATAAGGAGGGGGTTAAGATTCGCGCGAATCCCAGGCTCGTAGCGCAGTGTAGGGGGAAGTTCGGGAGAGGGTTTACCCCTTTCCGTGTAAGCATTTTTTTAGGCTTTGTAGCTGATTTCGATTTCCTGGCGACGTTTTTTAATTTTTATTTTTGATCCTATCCTGTGGGGTTGAAAGCCCATGACCCCCCCCCCCCCCNCCATGAACCCCCCCGCGTAGACCCGCCTCTGATTTACTGGTCTGATTCTTCCAAAGCCTCGGAAATCTAAAATCACCTAATCCCTTGGCTATTTCCTCTCCCCGTCGTCACTTCTACGAATTTTCTCAGGGTTTCGTCTTGTAAGTCAAAATGCTTTTGTTTCTATCAATAGCTGAGTGGATACTCGTCGTCAAGGAATTGCTACTTCAATACCACAACGCCAGTGCCGGTAATCTCGTTGCTAATTCTTCATTTGCCGCTTACGATGCAAGAGCTCTACTGCACAGATGGCATCTTCAAAATGTCCCACTATTTATTGCTGGTTCATTGACCGTCTCATTTCTCCTATTCTACGGAGTCGGTGCATTCTTTCACTACAATTACTACGTCCGCCAAAAAGATAAGGTATGTTCCCGATTATGCTTTTGTGGTTGCTTTTCGATGCCACATATTTTCTCATTAATAAATGCGACGTTTTACATATTGATTAGGCATATTTGTACAGTAAATAGGCTAAGTAGTAATAGTCATTAGAGATTTCGGTGCCTGGGGCATAAACTTCCGCGTTTTCTTACTTTATGTAGGTTTGACATTTCGTTTCTTATTTTTGTTGTCACCCAACACAGATATTGTATAAAACCCTTGTGCATCGAGTCAGACCCTTGAAATCTGAACACAGTTGAAGTTCAACTTGTTGATGCCACTGAGGATGCTACTTTCAGCCTGAATCATGGAAGTGCCAACCAGATCGGTTCTTGACGCCGTCTTTGGAGCGCCACGAAATACTGTTAGGTTCACTGAACCTTGTTATTGGTTCATGTGCCAGTGGTTCTCTTGCGTGTTACATCTACAACGGAGGTACGTATATGATGGTGGTTGGCTAACAAGCACAAACATATACTCATCATTCATTTCTTTAAAACAATAGTTTTCTGCATCAGAGAAAACCAAAAACAACTAGCTTTTGCGCAAACTTCATTAAAGACAATATTCTTTTCATTTCACCTGTGGCCTTTGTATAACTTAACAATCAGTCATTGAAGTAATGACTGAACTAGTCTATATTGAAATATACCTGCATTCCAACTAGAAAATGTTATTTCTAGATCGCCAATCACGCCTTTTGATAAACACTGATGGTCATTTATCATTCTTGTTACAGGCAAAACTATGATGTATTTCAACATCCATGAACATGGCCTTCTCTATTTCTTCTTGTCTATCCCCGCTTTCTACCTACTGGTTGACGGATTCGCGTACTACGTTCACATGGCGCTGCACTGGCCAATATTTTACAAAAATATTCACAAGTATCACCACAGATATTATGCACCGACAACATTTGGAGCCATCGCCATGCATCCGGCTGAGTTTATAGCTTTGAACGCAGCAATCTTCATCCCTATTTTCGCTGTTCCTGTACACGCGTGTAAGTTGGTGTTTTTTTTTAATTCTACTTGGAATATATCAATTCACGTGCTGGATGGGGAGAGTCTTTGGATAGTTTTGCTCTGACGAAAACGCCGAACGTTCCACGTAACTGATGCGCTCATAATTACTTGAGTTAACAAACTTTGTTCCCCAACTGTGAAGAACAAATTTCAGTCGATTATGTAGGACCCTAGAAAAATGTCTAAATTTAGAGAAACATCGTATCTCAGCAATGGCTGATCAGGTTCAAGTGAAACTTTCAGATACTATGCTTAACGCACTATCCTCCAAAACGCTTCGAGCAACAGTTTGTAAATTAAATCCAATTTTGTAAGATGGGTTATTAAAAATAGGACTTACATTATTTTTATGAAACAACGACAATAAAAGTTGCATAAAAAGAAAACAAAATGATACTTCAGAAAACTGTAACATCGTTTCATTTCATCTTGCGTATTGGCAAAACAACAACATCAGCGCAATCTTATGATTCGTTTGAATTAAAGTTTGTTGCAATGAATCGCCTGGAAATTTCCCTGATGACAGCCACACTGCCTTGGCGACTGACAAGCGCCTTTAATATGCATTGCCGGAAGTAATGGTGGTTTGTTAGTTTTTCTCAAGCATTGAAATAATTCCTTATCTTGGCAAGGAACAAATAGGTAAGATCGATTTTAGAACAGCAGGTGACCTAACTTTTAAGTTAATTTTATATGAGGAACAGGTTTATTGTCTCTTTAAACCGTATGTTTTGTCAATTCTTGAAGTTACATTTCGTCCTGTTTAACTGACTACCGAAAAATCTCTCTCCAAATCGGTTTCACAAGATTCCTTATCCTTACAGGATTCTAGTGCCGTTACCAATTCAGGTGGTACTGAACAGTTATGCTACAGCCGCGGCCAGCCGCGGCCAGCCGCGGTCAGCTTGCACTGAACAGTTATGCTACAGCCACAGCCAGCTTGCACTGCTAAAAAATAAATTCTAGGGGTATACCAGGCCTGGTGGGTATTTTTTTTAGGTAGGCGCTACAAATGGTTTGTTTGCATTTGTGAACATGTTTGGAATGAGAGAAGACCAATTGCTGGGCTGAACCTACCCTCTTCTTCAAGATGGCGGCCCTTGTTGCATTTGTGCATTGCAGGGTGTCGACTGAGAATTCGGTTGCGATTTCAGGCAGCCCTCAAACAAGCCAAAATTGGAAAAACGTAGTTGGTTGACAGCACTTTCAAACCATATTTTTGAAATCTGTAGGAAATTGGCTTTCAGAATCTAAATGTTGGCTTATGTCGCGCAGCGGCAGGGAAGTGGTGGTTTTAGGGGTGAAAAGTGCCAGTTCTTTCTGCCTATTTTTTCTTAGCTTAGCTTGCTTTTCGGTAGGAGTGAAAGGGCCAAGTACAAATCAGAATAAAGTGTCTATGCTCATCTGTGATGTGAAATAACTCGAAACTTTGCATACAGATTTTGAAAGAGTGAAGCTTAAAATGACAAGTCTATTGATGTGTGTTCTGGCCAACCCGTTTTCTTTGTTCCTTGATGATTTCGAATTCGCAATTTTAGGGTTTGCCAATCCCAATAAACTGAAGTGAGTCGCCAATGGTTTTAATGCTCTTGTTTGCAAGTTACGGAAATGGGATGCTAGGAGTGTTATGGAGCTGATTTTATTAGAGCAAATTCGATATGCGGACCTTTTACTAAAAAAAATCAACGAGGACTAAAAAAACCGGGCCACTAGGTTCAGGTTTGCCAATCGTGCATCCGCGCCGAATTCCTGTGGACTTTGTGGTCTTTTGTCTCGTTTACTCGGACTTTTTGTTTCACTGAAGCGGACCTTTTTGCCCAATTCGCCAAATTGGGGGCTCGTTCGAAACCCCCGCCCCCTGGGTGCGCCCATGCGGTAAACAAGTTAATACGAAAACTGCACTTGTTTTCATCTCTGCATGTTTTCTTTAGGTAAAAGAAGATCTAACCGTGTCTTGAACAGCCTGTTCGTTAAGATTAACATTCGGTATTATTTCAGCAATAACCATCGTTACTGCAGTTTACATATTTTACTATGGAATGGTGGACCACTCTGGAGTCATGATGGATTCAATTTGGCCATGGCAACCAGAATCGAAGTTCCATGACGACCATCACAAGTACGTGCTAAGCAGAGTAGATAGATAGCACGAAGCTGCCAACTGATAATTTGACGATTTCATATGATTAAGATCGTTTCATCTCTTGACGTATGATTTTATTACCCATTAATTATGTCACACCAAACTGTTGTTTGTCATCCTGGCGCTTATTTTATTTTTCTTTAAAAATATACCAATTCCGTTTCCTTTCTGAAAAATGTTCTGTCCTGTTTCGTAATGTTTGACACTAGATTGCGCTTATCCCCCTTAAGTATCATTTTTAGAGACACTTCTTGTTTTTCAGGTATTTTCATGTTAATTTTGGATTCAACTGCAAGTTATTTGATTGGCTGCACGACACACTCCGACGTGACGACCGGGAATATGGAGAAGATGTATTCTACGGCAGGGGGCGTAAGAAGACAGACAGGCAGAAGTCTGAATAATTTTAATTAATATTTACATTTGTGATTTAACACAAGAAGCAATGCAATATTCTGCTGTCAGTAACAGTGCCAGGGTAACTACAATGCACGCCAGAGAGCAAAATAAAAATATGAAAAAAAAAATACAATGCACGCCAATGCAAATGACAATGTTATACTGAAATTTTAGACGACTGATTTTATAGTTTGAATATTTTTAATCGGTTTCTGATGAAGTATTTTTATTGCTTAAATTTTGACAGTACTTTTATCTGTTTACTCAGACAGCACATAATATACACACAATGCTAAAAATATGTTTAGTGTTATTGCATAAACCTTGGTTAGGCTTATGACTCATCACAAGTAAACTGCAGTGGTAGTTTAATGTATCTAAAATACTAATCTAGAATGTATATTTGTCTCTAGAATATTGATTCTCAATTGAAAATATATTTTTACAATTCCGTATTGCAACAAATTTACTTTTTTGTAGAATGTAATTTTAGTTGCGATGGACAATCCTTCTCCTATACGATCCAAACAGGCGTTCTCATTAACAGTGTTCTTTTCTCCTTAGTACAATTCTTTTCCCTCGAGCTGTTTCTTTTCTCGAGGGACGCAATTCTATTCTTATGAACACGTTTATTTCCTCGCGAACTGCCATGTAGTACTCGAGTGAAGAATATTATGTACTCTTTTAGAACGTATTTGTTAGACAAAGTTGTGATTGTCCGAATGATTTTGATCACGATTTCATTAGTTATGGTTTTTAAGGTTTAATGTACCCCTAATTAAAAGGTTAATATCTTCTACTGGAAATATATAAGGAGCTAATGACTGTCAACCCATAAAAGTATATGTTTTCTGAATCTAAGAGTGGTGACAAATCTATTCAAGTTATGCCATTCACAACACTGCACCATTTTCGTGGTCACGTGACAAACGGTGCCTGTGGTTTTCAAATTTCATAACTAGCGCACGTCCGATGTTTTTGAAAATACGTCATAACAATGAATAAAAATGTTCAGAACTTTGAAACAATACTATAGACAGTTGATGTAGTCGGTAGAGTGTGTGACAAAGAATAGGGCGTTGCATTTTGAAATGCGGGGCATTTGACTTGATTGACAGGTTGCACGTAAAAAAAACGTGCCTGTTGGTTACAGCTTTTCCAGAAAGCCTCGTTTTTCGCAATTATTTGTAAGAAATTCAATTAATTTTGTGAAATAGGGTTATGCGTTACCGTGGGCTAGTTGTTGCTTTATAAGTACACAAAAATGCTTGAACTCGCATATTATGTTGTAAGCTATACATGTGGGTAGTTTGAAACTCTAATCAGGCATGTCTTTCACGTTGCAGGGAAATGAAGTCTTTGCGTAAACTAAACTGATTCCTGCCTGTTGTGTACACGTAATGTGACAGCTATCAAAAGCTGACATGAAATACTCATTTGAATGTAAAATTTCAAACAGAAATTACAAATTATGTGCTGTATAATTTATACCGCAGTTATTCCAATAAAAACTACTCTGTCAACATCGAATAAGTTTCAGCTTCTCAGGGCATTGAAGAACGTAAGGTACCAAGGGATACAATCTGTCTGTTGGAAAAATAGCGACTATAATGAAACACAGACGAGTGTGCAGGTATTTGCACCTCACAACCACTGTCATTACTAAACTACCGTACTCAAGAAAAGTACTGTACTTTCCGTTTTAGAATCCAAATGATCACTAACTTAGTAGGAAATTCTTGATAATGGGGAGTGTATGTCATGAGTTTTTGTCCTTCCGTGGAAGAACACGGAAGGAAAAGTAGACCGAAAATGAAAGTCCCAACAATTGGTGGCTAAGCAATGATTCACTAATAGGTCATACAAATGTTAAAGCAGCGATAGACCACATTCTTGTGTCAAATGTAATTTTCTTCACAGGAGTATTTGCTCTTCAAAAAGCAAGTCATAACGTTTTTTTTTTTGCCATGTGCTTGAATTTAAATTTGTTGCAAAACGCTCGAGATATCCCCAACTTTACGCCCAATACTGCATCGGCGGATGAATAAGTAACGCGCTGTGAAAAACAAAACCATGTTCGATCAATTACCATGGTCTCAAGCAATAGCCAACTGTCAGTTCTCCTCACGCATAGATTTCTCTAATCTGTGTAAAGAGCAACATAATACTGACTTTAATAGCAGTAAATGGCCTAAATCGAAAGTTGTTTTGACTGACCGAAGGCACCGTAAGTTATCGGTTTTACCGCCGCATTCGTAGCATCAGATCAACAGTTACCACCAACAAAACTACGCTAACTGTGTGAAGACAGTTCTCATAGCTCACCAGCACATCTACCCAGTGATCGTGTCACCGAACTTGGTGGACTTAGGGCGAGCGCACACGAAGAGCTAGCTGCACGCCTCGAATGAAAATTTGCTAACGTCTGTGGCAAAATGAACTGTAAGGATTTTGCCTCGTGAGGCGCTTAGGCAAGTGTTTCACTTGTTGAGCCACCAAGAGAGGTTGGTTGTTGTCAGGCTACCGAAGGCAACCAGGTAAACACTGAGCTCACCTTGCCGCATCCGCATGGTGTGAGGATTTATGCTAACCATTCGAGGAGTGTTGCTCTTCGTCTACGCTCTCCCCTTTAGTCAGGCTCAGCAGATTGCCTTCGGTAGCCAATGAAAGTTTAAAGGATACTAAACCCTGTTTTGATGATTTCAACCAATTCTCGTCCTGCCCACTACTAATGCATCATTGGCGCAAATCTTCAAAGATAAAATCTGTAATCATCTAAAGACTCATATTCCCAGTGTCACAGATTGGATATTAGGGTTCTTAGTGTTAGTGGGCGGTTTTTCCCAGTCACCGTGTTATTCGCTAAAAGCGTAGGTCACGCTTGCCCGTTTTGGTAGACTTCGAAATTGTTTTCGAAATTTCCTCCAAACACTTGATAGTTGCCGAAGGTTACAGAGTATTATTTTGTTTTAGAGAGATGGATGGGAACGTCGTTTTAAATATCTATTCAAAGGCCAAAACTGGGTTTGTCATCCTTTTAATTTTTGCATCACCTGACAAGACCAAAACTCTCTCATTGGCTCATTCTAACCTTGTGTACTTCATTTACGCTGTTTACTATTATTGTACCAGCTTGAAGACTATAAGCAGCTTCTCGTCTGCGCTCGCCCTAACAAACCAGTGCAACACCGACACGTGTGCGCTGTCACTATGGTAATTAATGCATCAGCTCAAACATTAGAGAACAAGTCAATGAACTAAAAAGTTTTCTGACGAAACTAGTTTCGAAACATGAAAAACATGCATAAATATGACCAAATTGCGGTATATGCTGAATGCGGGGTTACGTTTCTTCTTGTAAATTGTTGACAAAAAGGCTTTCTACACGAACCATGTTATCTACTCGTATTTTTGACGAGTTGAAAATATATTTGACGATGGTGGCTCATCGCATTTTGCAAGTCACTTCTGGTTTAATTTGTTGATCAAGAATATTAACATCAAGCACAGCCTTGGTCCTGGTAGTGAATGAGTTAGGGACTACCGGGACGACTAACAGTTGATTTGTCATTAACCTGCAAGAATGATGGATGTTATTGAAATTATTTTTCATTAAAATAAAAAAACAGGATGTAACGGAAGCTAAAAATGTTTTACCATCAATTTTGCTTTCTTGGTTTTAATAATGCTTACACATATTTCATGTTTTAGGTTTCAAACATCAATCTGGACCAGGTTGATTTTTAAAATTAAAACATCCTACGGTAGTTCGTTTGTTCAAAGCATAACCTGAAAAAAACATCTCGTTTTAGAGAGAACAAGAATAGTTATCATGTTCCTTCAGGGACCTCGTTCATCCGAGGGGAAAGGTGCCTGTGCCTTCTGAGAGGGGATTTTTTGCCGAGTGAGGAGAAAATTCTACCTCCCGATCACCATCAGTAGCATCCGCGCCCTGTTGCAAGCTCTCATGGGCTCTGTTTCAAGTAGCATTTTGTGCTCTTTCAAATTGCCACTTGTGTGGTTACAAGTGATTTGAACTTCGAGGAGAAAATTTCAATCACTTTAGGGGAATTCTTAGGCCTCGTGAGGGGACTCGCGGCGTGATTTTTCAATATTTTTTAGAGAGAAATAAGGCCGATATTCGGCCCCAAAATCGAGGGATTGAGGGACCTGTCCTTTTTGGAAACAAATGCACCATGTTTCAACAAGTAGTCATGAAAACACAACCTGGCTGGCCGAAGGTTCACCCTGACCGGTCGTTGCTATGACTTGCTCGGCAACTGAGATGTAACAGAATATGATCAAACTTTCGAAAACATTTATAAATTTTACCGGGAAATGTTTTCCTTCGTCGCTGGGTATGGCAACCACCCAACGCTTCCGAATCTCAACGTCCTTAGGGATTGGGAAAAAAGACAGCTGAATGTCCATATTTTTGCTATCGCCTGGTTCGAGCAATGCGGAACACAACTATGTCGTAAAAAGCCCATTAACGGAGCTATCGTAGTGAGCCTCGTTTTGGAGTGCGCTTCTTGTATGCGCCTGTGCCCGGTTGCACGAAACAGTCCCAACTAGGGACTCGACCATAAGTTCCCTAAATTTCCTGCGTATTTGTGGACTTGTGAAAACATTGATTGTCTTCTTGTCTTGTTTTAATTTCACTATAAAGTCAACTTTTGACTTTGATACAAATCGAGGTGAACTCTACGTTGAATTGCCGACAATGTTTTCGAAAATAAGTAGGGTTCTTTTCATGCAACACTCCAAATTTAAGGACGGAGTCCCTATTTATTTTCAATGAATTCAGGGCTCAGATTTTAGTTATTTAGAAAATGTCATTAATCAAAGAGGGGCTCATAACAAAGATGAAACGATGGAAAAATATTGCATATGTGAGTACATAAAGACACAAATACGCAAAGACTTGGGGACCTTAGTTGAGTCCCTTTTCGGGCCTGTTTCAGCGCAACCGGCCACGAAGTTATACCAGTGCCCTAATTTTTCACGCTTAAACCCTAGTGTAGCGCCTGACCTACTACTGTCAGCCAGAAAGTGTCCAGCAACATAGCTTGACCCATTTTTGCAGTGTATTGCAGTGATAACAAAACCACTGAAAACTGGTCTCGGTAAGATATAGCGCCTTTATTGGTTAGTCAAACACATCAAATAATTGTTAGACGAGGAAAGACTACAGAAACTAATGATGTACCACAATATAGTATACCATAAATGCAGTATAACAACAAGCAGGTTAAACAAATTGTAATTTTCACGCGCCGGGGTGCTTACAATACCTTGTTTTTCAAAATGTGACAAAACTAGAAAGTGATATATAAATGCTTGACAAAAATGCCTTGAAAATTTTCAGATGTAGCACGAATGCTTATTTGTACCACTATAAATACTCTATAGTCTATGGTGTCACAGATGTTCCAGGGGACGTTGAGTGGACCCGGCTTATCAGATTCCCAGTTTTGGACGTGGGCCAATCGGACATTTAGTGCGTAAGAACTTGATGTAAACAAGTTGTTTGGATTGACAGGAGGGTGTAACTGAGTAGCGAAACCTGATTGGTCAGCCTGACTGGGTCTTTCCTCCGGTTGAAAATGTAGGCGGACCTTTTCGGAAAGGTCGTTATTGGCGTTGATAAAAAAACCCCGTAGTCAATAGGCCTGCAACCAATATTATTCACGGAATACATTATTTGGCAACTAGTAGCCTATGGGTCGGACTTAAGTACATTTAATTCACGTCGTTTTCTGCATCGTAAGTTGATGAGTCTCGGTGCGCTGTGACCCGGGTATGTTCAATTAAAAACACTGACAGGTAAAAACTCGTCTCAATGGCACTCTCAACAGCCGCCATGTCATACAAAACGGTGTTTCCTCTGCACCTGAGTGAAGGTTTGAGGGAGAAGATCGCATTAGGCACTGCCTGCCTCCTGGTGTTCATGGTGACAGCAACGTTGAAGGGTATGTAAGTGCAGTTATGCTCTCAAAATAATACGCCGGTTAATCATATGCTTATATCTCGATTATTACGCCAGTGAGCCTACCGCGGGCTCGATTTACTGACAGACAGACTGTAGAGGCCTGTTCAAAAAGTCGCAACTTACTTGGTACTGATAACTGATGTACGCCACGGTCATTGTTGCGTTCAATCGATTATGTTCATGGCCCCTGTGGCTTTTATTGTATTTTTTGTTCCCTTTGCCATGACCTAGCTCACCCCGCCAGCCGGGGAGTTGATGTTCCCTGCGCATGTGCGAATATCAGACGTACGCCTAGTGTTCTCCAGTTTCAGTTAACTGCCCCGGTGTGGGGACCTGTGTCGCGTTGCATGAAACAGTCCCGAATATAGGGACACAACTAAAAATATAAGTTCCCTAAATCTTTTGCCTATTTGTGTCTTTCCTTACTGATAGATGTAAACATTTTTATGTCAATTCAGCTTTATTATGAGTTCCTGTTAACTAATTGATATTTTCTAACAACATAACTAAAAACTGAGCGCTGAATTCAATGAAAATAAATAGGGACTTAGTCCCTAAATTAGGGGCGCTGCATGAAAAGATCCCAATTATTTTCGATAAAATTGAGAATTCAACGTCGAGTTCACTCTCGACTTTGTATCAAAGTCAAAAGGTGACTTAGTTATGAAACTAAAACAGCATAAGGAAGGACAATCGGTGTTTTCACAAATCCATAAATACGCTGTAGATTTAGGGAACTTGGTTGAGTCCCTATTTGGGACTGTTTCATGCAAACGAGCACTGTACTACTACGTGTTTCGACTGGTCAATGAGAACGTACGGCGTCGTCATGAGCAATTTGATGTAGGAATACAACACTAGGCGGACAAAATTGTCTTTCGACAATTCTCTCCAATAGCAGTTGTGTGGCAAACTGAAAACTTTTCACGGCGTGACCAGCAACGACGGCCCAGGCAGTGCGACTCGGTAGCAATAGTGCTGTGAAAAAATCAGGGATATCGGTGAAAGTTCGTCATAAAACGATGCATTATGTCGTTGATTTAACACAATTCATATTGTAAATAATATCTTATGAAGATGTACATGTGCTACAAAAGTTTCAGCTAAAAGTGTGCTCAGATTAGTAAAAATACGATGAGATGCTTAAGAATTAGTCGAATTTTAACCAGAATAGACCGTTTAACCTTATAATTACCAATCAGGGGCGGATCCAGGATTTTGAATTAAGGGGGGCCAAAGCAGAGTATTAGCCAGGATTTTGCCGTCAGACATTCGCAGCCCCCAACTGCCACATGGAATCTGGACGAATTTTAGGTTGGCCATGGCCCTCTTGGCACCCCTCTAAATCCGCCACTGCCAATAGTTCTCGAGGAGTATAGTCGGATAGGTTACATGAGGAAGATTGGATGTATTTGCAAATGGTGAATTAAAGTGAGAACACAGATAACAAGTATTAGGCCATTGTCATTAACCATTTTGGACAGAGTGAAAACGATGTAAAAAACATTTTACAATTTTTCCTATCAACCAACTTCAAGTGCTGTTACTTCTGTGTTGGCACAAATCACTTTGCTGATGCAATGGCCACGGCATCACAGATCACGGCGATCAAGTTAGTCAGGTTTGTTGTATAATTTCGTTGGAATTTTTTGGGGAAAGTGAAAACTATACATTTTTGGAAACCTCATAGAATGACAAATCAGAAAATAATTGATTCCACTTTTGGCCGCCATGTTGGCGGCCATGTTGGATTTTAAAAATTGCGCCGATAAAATGGATTTTGCCCAATATCTCCGCTTTTGAGTCACTTAGAATGCTGGTTTTTATGGCTACACCTGCATTTCTCAGGTCAAGGAATTGGAAATTTTAATTTTATTGGCTGCCATATTGGATTTTTAAAAATGGCGCCCTTAAAATACATTTTCCTCAGTATCTTGAGTCACATTGAATGTTAGTTTTTTAAAACTGGCTGCACCCACATTTTTGTGGTCAAGAAATCTGAAAATGCAACTTATTAAACATAATCAAAACCCCTTTTATTAGCAGCCACATTTTCTAAATGTATTCTTCATTTAATCCAACACATATGATCACTATCTTACTTTCTTGTATATTTTGTTCGGAGCTTGTTTCCTTCAAGACACTTAAACTAAACAATTACCTAAACAACTTATTTACGTTTGAAGAACACGAAAGTGTGTTTTTGTAGTCTCAATAGTCTTTCAAACTTTGAAATCAGTCTCTAGATCATTACTTTAGCCATTACTGTCACCAGGAATCCCATCATCATCGCCATTCTGACATTCTGCACTATACTGACATAGATCTCCGTAAGATAGGTCTTTTGATCAGCAAGAGCATCTTTGGGAAGAGGAATTGTTTTTGCACTGGCATCTAACCATCTCAATGATAGCCTCTGGCGCCGGAAGCTCCTCAGTTGTGAGGGTTTCAGCTGGTCAGTGAACCTGACTAAGTACTAAGGATTGGTATCTAACATTTCATGAACACAGCGGTTTGGAATGTTTCAGAGTAAAAATATAGGTGCATTCCGTGCGCGCACACGGACTAAAAAATGGGGGGGCTCGAATTTTCCAGCCTCTTTTACTGGACTGTTGTCTCGGTTCCTACTTTTTGTCGGAGTTTTGTTTCTCAAGGGCGGACCTTTTTGCCCACTTCGCCAAATTTTGCTCATGACGGCGCCGCACTCCTCATGACCACTCCAAACACGTAGTACAGGTCCCCACACCGTGAGTTTGACGGTAACATGACGCACTAGTCATAAAACTAAAGTTCACAGATGCGATTCACCTCCGAGGGAAATTTGAGCGGGCTACGAAAATACTGAAGTGGGTGGGCATTGATAAAAAAGTAAAATATTTCACTTTTTCCTAGGGGCGCGCTGTTTTTCTGGGAAACTTGAAAACATTTCTTTCATTTCAAAAACCTCCTGTCTGGTTTCAACTCCAGACGGCAGCAGTTTCCAAATCGAGGCTAAATCAGATACCACTTTAGTTCGTGGGCCTTAGCTCCAGTCATGTCAAGGGGTGGGGGCAACTCCGTTTTACCTGTGGGGCTAGAGAAGTCTTCATGCATTTGATATTCCGCCGAATAGTCCCCACATTTTTTGTACAAGCAAACTTTTAAGCTCTCCTAATATAAAGTGATTTAGCATGTGATGACGCTGTATGTTTCCTGTTTAGCCAATCACACGATTTAACTCCTATGCTAACATTTCGGGTTTTGTTACCCCAACGCCTAAGCGAGCTTAGGCAAGACTAGTGGCTAACCTGTCCTAATCTATTCACAAATTAATGGTGAAGAAAACCTATTGGCTAATTTCTTCTATAAAGCGTCGGTTTTAAAAATTTAAAAACGACTACTGTTCAC
Source organism: Phoronis australis (assembly GCA_002633005.1). Lineage (NCBI taxonomy): Eukaryota > Metazoa > Phoronida > Phoronidae > Phoronis > Phoronis australis. The sequence continues at coordinate 59,179 of NMRA01000681.1, forward strand.
TTTTCAATTTTAAAAACACTCATTTGGGTAAACAGTGCACAGTTTCTTGTACACTTACGTGCAAATCCTGTTAGCGTAATATTTGTCTGACAAGCTCAGGAGTTGAGAAGAGTAATTCACGATGTCAGATTCATTAAAATACCGGATGATGATAAAATAAAACTTATAGCGGGGATTTCTCCAGCTTTCTCGTTCTCTTGATATCCATTACACACAATGCAAACATGAACGAATATTTTACTAAGCTTAAACTTAAAGTGCAGTGTTTTTGTGACTTAGTTTGTGTCAAAGTTTTTGCTGTTCAATGAATGATCATTACTGGTGTCACACTTGATCTTTTTACTCTAAAAACAATGCTGGCAGCCGTCTGTCTCGAGAGACAATGGATATATACGAGCCCTCTGTCATTGATTGAATTCTAGGGCTATATTCCACGGTTGGATGGCAGCGTCGGCTGTAACTAAGTCCGATTCTGGAGCGGCAGGTTCTGTTGCAATTGTCACAGGTGTATGTTTGACGAGTGTTCAGCAGGAGCTGCCTGACCCGTCCTCTGGTGCAGGGTGTATTTCTAGGAAAGTGACACTGGATGACAACGACTTTCGGACGGATCCGATTACCGGTGTGTCCCCAAGTGGCAGTTTTGCTTTTTAGGGCTTCCCCAGTATCTGCGAAATTCTTTGACAGATTCTCATGAAACACGGCAAAGAAGTTTCTAATTAGAGACGACAAGACTTTCCAATGTTTTCGACGTATTGTATGTTTTGCTAGTCTGGTTTTTAATACCTTCCACTAATCAGTTTGTTAGTTCGAGCTTCAGGCGTCGACCACAACATAATACTGGCATTTGGAGCTCAAGCATAAATATTCTCTGTTCACACGACTAATTTTTTAAGATATAAAGATGCCGAAAAAATGGATAGGCCCTACCATGAGCCATGTCCCCGTGAGTCGGCTTACTGCTTTTAGCGCTTAGGGCGAGTTCGTCTACGGTTGCCGCGCAGGGAGAGCAGGCAGCCACTGCGGCCGGGATGCACAGAACCATAAGATCCACTTCTTGTAACACCGGGTAAATGTGGTACAGTTGCAGGTTACAAAACCTTGAAGCTCCAAAGGGTTCTTAAGCAGGTACCTTTCTGCGCGTTGAAAGATGCTTAATCAACGCGCCGAATTAGTTATTCAATGCGCTGAATTAACTCTTAAACGATCGTTGTGTTATTCAACGCGCCATTTTGTCGTAATCAACGCGCGTTGTTATTCGTATCGAAGACAAGTTGACGGTCAGTATAAGGTTAACGGCGCCATCATTTACGTGCTCATGTGAACAATCTTCGAAACTGGCCTTGCCCACATGTAGGAAGTCTTCCCCCACTTTGAGATTTTAGAGCTCTGGTGTGATTGGACTATACTGAACTGATTAAAAGTACGGGTTGAATCACAGGCGTCCGCAGCTTCTTATCATCCCCAATACAATACTAGTATTATATATTGTGTATTGGGGACGATCAGAAGTTGAAGGACGCTTGCGGGTTGAATAAGCATGCTTTGCCGAATCAATGAAGAACAGAAAGTTATGTATAAGTTTAAGAACCTTCTCAGCGCGTTGAATAAGTAATACTGATTAAGGAAAAGTGCGCGTTGAATAAGCACATTTCAACGCGCAGAACTGAAAGCTACTCGTTTCAGAACCCCTTGACACTTCATACAAAGCCAGTTCTGGGTGAAGTCACATAAGGTTTGGTATCCGTAATGTGTTTTCCTCGCATAAATAATTAGGTCCATGATTTCCTTCTGCCAACAGTTGAATGGTTGCTCTTTGCCAAGGACATTTTTCTACAATACTGCAACACCAGTGACGATGTTCCATTGCCTGCGAGCGATGGTCTACTTCACAGATGGCGTCTTCAAAATGTCCCACTATTCATTGCTGGTTCACTGACCGTCTCGTTCCTTGTGTTGTATGGCGTCGGTACATTCTTCCACTACAATTACTACGTCAGACAAAGAGATAAGGTGAGGCCTAGAAGAATTCCACGTAGAGCTAGTATTGCTGCTTTGTGATTAAGTCTGTTTAGAAATGCGATTTGGTTCCCCTACCCTAATTTTAACGACTGAGACGTGAGATTTGAGAGATTGATCGCTGCCCGAGGGGTACAATTTCCAAATCTCATTCTGGGTTACGGGTCCCCTGGCAAGGAGGTACTCTTGGGTCCCTTGACACTGAACACAACTGTTCACTGGAGCAAAAATGTAGATAAAAGGTGAAATGCATGAATATTTGTTGGTACTTCCAACGAAACCTGCGCTCGGGGTCTAATTTTCTTACTCTAGAACTCAAAATTAGTTTTACTTTCCCATTCCACTTCTGTGCGAACTAAAAATAACCATCAACTAATCTGTGCTCGAGTATATTAGGATTCATGTGTCCAATCCATGTTCGTACAGTATACACTTGATGATCTCTAGAATTGGGGTTCGAGAAAACTCGAGATTTCGGACTTAAATCTTTTATGTTGCCACGGGCCATCAAGTACTTGGCAGTCATCCACGTAAGCACCACATAACGACAGACAAATATAATACCATTTTCACTTTTTGTAACTTGGAAAAACTCAAGTGCATACACGGTTGTAATATAGAAAATGCAGGGCCTTGAATATCTTTTGGTCTCTTGAAACCCACTATCACTAACGTTCTTGAAATTTTGTGAAAAGATCTATCTTTCACTCCAACACAGCCTTTTTTCGTTTCATACAACCACATTTCGATGGACGCTACCCCAACTGAATTCCGCATTGATAAAGGACAAAAGCTTCAACATAAAACTGGAACAAAAACCAAGGAAATTTTTTATTCAGACCGACAAACCACGTTCATCATTTTGAACTTAACAGCACATACTATTTGGTTTTATTCTTATTTAGTTCAATCATCTAATGGTTTTAGTCAATAAATATTGCACCAAACAGAGGAGTTTACCGCCCAACAGATTTTTTGGATTCCCTTTGTTTCATAATCACCGGTACGCCCTCAAGGTGGATGTAATTTCAATATGCATACATAAGGAATGCTACACGTTCCTGTCTTTAGGACAGTATGCACGCTACAATTTTTGTGATGGATAATTTCACTGTCAAAGAGTCGCCGACTGTAGTCTAGGGGACCTCTTGTAGATTTGCATTTTGTTTCAAATTTCCGCAGCTGAGACAGACACTGAATTGCCCGAGATTGTGGCAGTGTTCACACAAATCACTTTTTACACAGAACCAGAAACTGAAAATCAGAACCCCAGAGGTTCATATCATTTGGTTATTTTTTAGCCAGAAGTGTGGAAGTGCCAACCAGATCGGTTCTTGACGCCATCTTTGGAGCGACAAGAGATAATGCTAGGTTCGGTGAACCTTGTGATTGGTTCATGTATCAGCGGTTCTCTTGCGTGCTACATCAACAACGGAGGTATTGTGATGGTTAACATGGCAACATAGAGATATAGATTGATGCTGGACTTTACATTGGAATCCATTATGTTATGTTTCATTTCACCCTGCCGCGGCTAAAAATGAAAATGGGGGCCTTTTACTCATACACAATAGTAGTCTCATTATATTTCTTGCCGTTATAAGATAGGAGTCCATTTCCGTTCATAGCAAGAACGAAAACGCTTCATAGAACTTTTACATACTTATTAGAGTTGGCCAACCCTAAGATCGCGAATTTGAAAACAGCGCATATGTACTCATTGCCCGTGGCCTAATTTGCCGGTTCATTCGGCAACAATTCAAGATCGGGATGAATGCGGTAATATTTTTTTAAACCCAAAAGTCGAGCTTCAGCATTCAGTGAAATACATGCTTTCTGTCAGAAATTGTTATTTTTTTATTTAGATTACTTACCGTTATGAAATTAATCTCAGTTTGTACCTTGATCAAAATAGGTGAGATTTCTGTGTTTGGAAAGAATTGATAGTGTGTTATTTTTCGACCAAGCTCATAAATTTCAGATCACGGCGTGACCTGAGATTTCATTGGGCTTAGTCTAAAGAAATGTCAGTGAACCAATATGCAATCTCTTCAGACAGTCAATGACACCTTTGATAAACAGTGATTATCATTTTGCATTCTTATTACAGGCAAATCAATGGTGTACATGAACATGTATGAGTATGGCATTCCCTATTTCATTTTCTCAATTCCCGCCTTCTACTTGACGGTTGATGGTTTTGCGTACTACGTTCACATGGCACTTCACTGGCCAATATTCTACAAGAGCATTCACAAGTATCATCATCGATTTTACGCACCGACAACATTTGCAGCTGTCGCCATGCATCCAGTGGAGTTTATAGCACTGAGCAGCGCAATCTTCGTCCCATTGTTCATAATTCCAGTGCATGTGTGTAAGTTGGGTGTATCAGTTTCTACGAATTTCGTATCGTATCTCACGCATATTTCATCTACTTCCGAAAAAACCCAATAGTTTGAAAATTGAAAATATTGAGTGAAGATCCCTTTTGGAACCAAAGAACAGTACCCTGATGTGGAATTGTATGCAGCCGTTTCGTCCAATATCTCGCGGACTTGATTCACCACCGGGTGCACTCTCTATCGTTGTAGAATAAAACGATAAAAACTACTGGGGATTCTCCACAAGTCGGGGGAATCCCGTAACAGATCTGAATACACTGCAGACAGATCTAGTCCGTGAGTGCACCCCAGCCTGTAATATGGGTGGGGGGGGCTCGAATTTCCGACGATGTGGACCTTTTACTAACAAAAAAGTGAGAGGACTAAAAAAAGAACTGGGTACCACGTTCGGAGCTGTGAAATGTGCGTTTATTCCTTTTTCGTGAACTTTTGTCTCGTTCTCGGACTTTTTGTTCGTCTGAGGTGGACCTTTTTGCCCACTTCGCCAAATGCCTGGGTGCGCCCATGAAATCCCGCATCTCTGTTAAGACTAGGTCTTTGCACTTGGATATCAATTGCTTCTCGTACCATACGCTGCACTTCTCTCACTGGTTGTAGACTTAGTATATACTTGAGTCCTCATTAGAGGTCTGGTGATGTAGATCTCTGTAATATACATACTCTCATCAATGTGAAAATTCATTTTCAAAAAGTGCCAGTTGAATACCAACTCTAGAATGGTCCTACCGGCAGTTTGTTTAAACTTTGGCTGTCTTGTATTTTTCAGCAATTGCCATCGTTACTGCTGTTTACGTATTTTACTATGGAATGGTGGACCACTCTGGAGTCATGATGGATTCAATTTGGCCATGGCAACCAGAATCCAAGTTCCATGACGACCATCATAAGTACGTAAGATGCTTATTATTTATTTAACACAATTCTCACCTTTCGAGTAAAATAAGCGCATACACATCTAACTTGTGATTTTCCTAAAATTAAAGAAATGTTTTGCAAATTTGAGTTAATTATACCGTCTCGTTATTAGTGTAACAGTTAATGTTGTATTTTTTTGACGTAAAATGCTTCTTTTCCAGGTATTTTCACGTAAACTTTGGAATCAATTCCAAGTTATTTGATTGGCTGCACGACACACTCCGACGTGACGACCGGGAATATGGAGAAGATGTATTCTATGGCAGGGGGTGTAAGAAGACAGAGAAGCAGAAGTCCGAATAATTTTAATTAATTTACATTTGTGATTAAAACAAGAAGCAATGCAAAGTTCTGCTATCAGTATCAGTGTCAGGGTAACTACAATGCACGCCAATGCAAGTGACAATGTTATACTGAAATTTTCCCCGAATGATTTTATAGTTTGAATGTTTATAATTGGTTTCCGTTTAAGTATTTTTAAAAATAAATATTGTTTACATTCTGAGAGGGCGTAAAAAGGCAGGTGGAAAAAATCGAATGTAGACAGTATTAAATACTGAATTGAATTCCTTAACCGGGCGTCTCCCTCATAATAATGAGTGTCTGCCGAGTCAGTTGATAGACGCCATTTGAGATTTGATATTGCCGCTCAGAGGACTTATTTTCAATAACCGCGGAGTTCCAAGAGAGCCAAGGTTTTCTAATGTTGACCTAATTCAGAATAAATACAAAGGGTGGAAACAATAGCATGGTCAGCACTCCGGTCAGCTATATTGCCGAATATAAGTCCGGTGAAAAATCTGATATACCAGACTGGAGTACAGAGCATTTTGGGCGCTTGTGCCAATTAAGTATAGTGGCCTGGGTCTAAGGGTTTGTGGAGCGCGGGATTTGGTGTCTGCTGGTCCGGGACTGGGTTTTGAGGATCATCACTGGATTTTAGAGACGCAACCAAGGAATTGTTTCCACCTCTTGAAGACGCAATGCAACGTTTTGCTGTCAACACCAGTGTCATTGTTCGGGTAACTATAATGCGTATCAATGCCCGTGTACTGTAATACTTAGCTTTTACTGGTCCTATATTTTGACCAATTCTGTGGTGTACTATAAATGTATAATTAAGGGATTTTTGTACTGTTCAATGATGCGTATCAACGCAAGTGTTATATCAAAGTTCAAAAGATATTATGGATATTACTAAAGGGTTATCCCTTGAAGAAGCAATGCAACGTTTTGCTGTCACTGTCTGTGTCTTTGTTCAGGTAACTCTATAATGTACCTCAATGCAAATGATTTACTTTGGTTTTAATAGTTCTATATTTTGACCAATTCTTTGGTTTACTCTTAAATACGTGTATAATTAAAATATTTTTGTAATGTTCAATGACGTTATCAATGCAAGTGTGATATCAAGGTTAAACAGATGTTTTGGATATTTCTAAGGAAGAAGCAATGCAACTTTTTACCAGATCATTGTCCCTGTTATTTTTTTGGATAACTATATAATGCACGTCAATGCAAGTATTACCCTTATGTTTTACTGGTTCTATAATTTACCTATTGTTAACTGTTAAATCCCAAGATAACTAAGAGATGTTTTGTGCTGTTCAACGATATGTATCAATGCAAGTGCTGCTACATTAAGCCTTTGCACCTTTTTGGTATTACTAAACGAATACCAAGAATGGTGTAAATGCAAGCGTTATGCTTGGCTTTTACTGATTATATACAAGTAGTCTGAATGTCTTGAGTTACTATAACAATGAGTGTCTATGCAGGTTATTTTTAAATTTTTTAAATGATTGTATATTTTGGGTTTTTCAAACTGGTTACCATTCAAAAGGTATATCCATAATGTAGAGATTTTTCGTAAAGATCAACAATAATTATATTTTAGCGATCATATATTTTGAAAATTTTTAAAAGGTTACTGGTAAAAAGGTATAACATTTTTGCAATATGGAAGTGTTTTGGTAACTTTATCACCAATGTAGGACACAATAAATATTACAGTACCAAATAAATGCTTCATCATTTTTAAAGTTTATACCCAATAAGTGGTTTATCATTTCTAAATTCTAAACCAAATAAATGCTTTTATCATTTCTAAATTCTATACCACAGTTAACATCAGACAATACTTTGAAAAATTATAGGGCATTCAATCAACAACCAGTTTTAGTAATTGGTCTTATCTGCAATTTGACCTGTGATTTTACCACATTAATATTTAGGGTTTTAAGGATTCTATATTTGGGATATTTTGAAAGGTTCATTATTAAACATTGGATAATGAAGAGCTTTGGTACTGTTTAATAATAATATGTGTCAATGCAAGGGTTGTATTTAAGGTTTTAATGATTTTATTATATATATTTTCAAATGTCTTTTTATCAAAGCCCCATGCAAGGCCATCTTTGAAAACCATTGTTTGGTTCATGTTTTGGTAAGCCGCAATCCTTTGTTGTGATGTTCTAATACCAGCAGTTAGCCATCCTAATTAAAGATTAAACCGTGGAATGAATGCGGTTTGTTGATTACTTCAGCAGTCAGTACCGCCATGTTGTTTTATTCCACTTTGAAGTTTGCATTTTCGCCACCTTGACTCACTGAGTGTTGTCCAAGACTTTCAAAAAGTAAAAAGTGTAGCAATTTTATATGGGCCAGGTTTTAACAGTAACCCCACTGTGTCATTGCAAGTTGTTTAGGTTTTACTGAGTTTATCTTTCATGCCATTTTCGAATGGGTCACTGCTAAAAAGGTTGGCAATTAAAAGATATTTGAAATATTGTTTATCTCTTTGGTCTGGCAGATCACATGCTGTTTTACACTTATTGCACAATAAATCAGGTTTTGCCTAGGGATATGTTTGTAGAGATTAGTTAGGTAAATACTGGATATACTTTTAAATAGTCATCAAACAAAACTAGCTGGTTAACCCGCCTTCCCGTAAAGACTTTTGCTTTAGGGGACCACCCTTACAAAATTGGTCTCTTATTTCTGGGCTTGGAAAGAACTGAGATTTTGTTGTTGTTCGAGATCTAGCTCAATAAATTCAGCTGGCTCGTCAAGCGGGGATTGTATGTGCTGAGCTTGCTCTCGACCACAACCACTCCATCAGTTCTTCCCTAGCCCAGGAACAAATTGAGACCTATTGTGGTCTCACGACCGAAGGCAGGTTTATCATGTAAGCCACTTTTAAGTATGGGGATATGCATTCTGTGAATGCAAACAAACTGGTACTGTAGTAAATCAGAAAATCAAAAAAAAGATATCACCACTTACTGCAACATTTATGGTGACTGGTCAGTGATGAGTATTGTAGACTCTCAAATGAATTTTTATGTTTTTAATGGAAGATGCGTACTCTTTAAACAAATACCTTTTTATGATAAACTGTAAGTTGTTTAAATTCACAATTCTGTTTCCTTAGCCTTGTAGACAGTGAGATGTACTCCAATGAAAATTGGAGATGATGAGTTAAAAAACCTGTCTGTCTTATAAGGACCTACACAGTCATCTAAATCCATGTTTGTCAACTGGTCATCTGCTGCACAACATATTCTAATCTCATGGCTGCTGACAAGTCTCCTGATACACACAATAATCCACTAATGTAAGCTTGCATTGCCTTTAGTTCACCCGTGAACAAACGATGAATGTCTTCCACGGAGATAGCAATGGTTGCATCAGGTAGTCCACAGGTCGGAGGGCCCTCACCAGCACTACCGTGTCCTGTGGATAAAGTAAACAATTAGGCTGGGATTTAAGGTCAATCATTAATTTTCTTTGTCTTGTCTTCCAACAACATAAAATTTGCATGTGTGTTGTTTATCACCAGTATTTCAGAACAGAGAACATCAACTCAACATGCCACCTCCTTTGAAATCTCATGAATTTCTTCAAAATTTTCATTTTATTTTATAAATGCAATTTTTAATTTTTTTATCAAAATTATAAAAATCCTATTTTTTGATCGCCTCTGTTTCAAAAAGGTTATCTTAAGAACAATAATTCCAAACTGCTTTTCAATGAGCTGTGCATAAATCATACTATCAATCTGATCACCCTTGAGATATGATGTTTGAAAGTCAGCAAACCATATATTTTTCTAGGGTTCTACATAATCATTTGTACAACTCTGGAAATGACACTGAGCACATAACCACCCACCATATTTGAGATTCAAATGGAACACTCCTCCCCCTTCTCCAGATATTTCAAACTGGTACACAGCATCCACAGTCCTGACTAGATTGTCGTTTATCAGCAAGCAGATCACCTCTAGCAGCTGTTTAGGGGTTAGAACAGGAACGGTGGACTTCTTCTGATCTTGTGTATCTAAAATCAATGCCAAAATCAGTGGTCACCATAGACTACAATACATGGCCACCAACTCTGTACATTGTCACTGCACAAGACCTGTAATATTGGACACAAGACACCTGTGGACACAAGACACCTGTAATATTGGACACAAGAGACCTGTAATGCTGAGCACATGAGACCTGTAATATTGGTCACAAGAGATCTGTAATATTTGACACAAAAGACTTGTAATATTGAACACAAGCCACAACAACACTAGTTACAAGCAGTGCCTACTATGTAAGCCAGTTCTACTCCAACAGGTACGTCTGCTTACAATAAGCAGACAACAAAAGCAGCCAGTGTTAGAGCCTCAATTTTGTAATTGCATTGCTACAACTATTGCCAAAATTACTTACAGTGCCAAGAGTTCTACTAAAGGAAGATGCTGATAAAATATTCAGTTTCTTTTCAACTGAATTTCCCATCCAAATACACATACTAAAAGCTGAGATTGGCACAAGACATAAAAGCTGAGGTTGGCACAAGACATAAAAGCTGAGGTTGGCACAAGACGTAAATTGTGTATCTACAGGGAATTTATCAGACATGGAACTGTATTATCTATGATCTTTACTGATGAAGAAGTACTCTTCAACAACTGTGCAAGGACAGTATTAACTTTTTAGTCGCCATTCAAACACTCTTGTTCTTATGTTAGTGAAGCTAAAGCATTTGCATGAAATACCATCTACGCCATTTATTACTCACACAAATTTCCTGACTTATGTATGTTTTGTGATAGAAATAGCTTTGGTAAATATTTTTGTGATCATTCACTTCATCAAACTATCTATTGGTCATATCGAATGACCTAACTGAGATTTTAAAACAGGATGTTCTGTCATTACTATTACATTCAATTCAAATTCCAAGAGACAACTTTGGCAAACTAAAAATAAAGACAAAGTTTTTGTCTGACATTCATATGGCATATGTATCCTGTCAATTTGTTTACAGCTAAAGCTATTGTTTTAATTCTGACAATGCAAGTGCACCAAGAGTGAGAAACATTAATCAATGTGTATATTCTGTAAATGTATCTCAACTGACAATTGATACGACCAAAAACAAGCATAATAGAGCAAACTTTCCACTTCAGTAGGCTTTACTAATCAAAATGAATGTAATCATGTAAGACATGAGAAATGATATTCGTAGTCATTGCTGGTGTTCGCATTAACTACAAGGTAAATTAAAAATTGGGAACAACAGGACTGGGAAATTTTATGCGATTAAGGTGAAATGTGACTTATCTGAAGTACAGCACTCCTACAGGTGCAGCAAAGAAGAGGTGAAACATTGGTTGCTTAAATTATCTGACACTGCATGGAGGAAGTGCTCCACATAGAGACAACAAGACAAATATTTCCAAACCCTTTTGAACCAAAAGGTTCTGAGGCCTTCATGCCTAGATAGGCTTGCAATTTGGCAGGTGAAACAGGTTTTCAGCTGTAGCTCAATATCAGAACACTTCAGGCAACATGACATGCTAAGGCTGACCTAAGTGTGGCAACCTACTAATTGATGGACACATAACCTGCCTGAACGATATTGCTAGATAACTCAGGTTGTAGTCTTCAACTCTTTAGGGAAAAAAGTCAGTTTGAAGGTTTTAGTCATGAGGAACCCCATGAGTCACAATCAGGTGATTAGTGCAAGGTACCCAGCCTTGTGACCTAAGCACGACTGCTGCATCCCAAAAGGGATCAAACCACCTGCCTACTTTTTACTGTAGAATGGCGGTGTTCAAAATCAGCAAAGAACAGACTCATGTGCATTCAACTTAGGCCAAGTAAATTCTACCACTCACTATCAACAGTAGTTACCACCAGTCTATTGACAAAATAAAAATATGATAATAAAACTTTTGCCCAAGCAAGAAACTTTCAATTATCAGTTCAACAGTAAACTCACCAGCATCAGAGCCCATATCAATTAGGCATGCACTGGAGTCTGTTGTTGCTGGAGACTTGATTGTGCTGCCCTCTGTGGCAAAGGCAGACACTAACTGTGAAAATGGCTTTTCCTCATGTTCTTGGTGCATCAAGTTGGGAAATAGTTGTTGAAAAATGCTTGTAATGGCCGCCATACCTCCAGGGGGGCCAGACACTAGAGGGCAGTCAGTCTGAAGAACCTTCACTTGTGAACTGCAAAAATGAGAGTTTTGGTTGGTTCGATATTCTAACATTTGAACATAGTATACTGAAGTCTATGCCAAACTAATGGCCAAGCAAATAAAAACAAAGCTTAACTGTCAACTGCAAACAAAGTGATTTTAATTACATTCTCCACTTCTGAAATTTCAAGGTTGCTATTCAGTAGTTTAGAAGTATTGCAGTCAAAGCATTATCAGTCAGAGACCAGCATGTTCTAAAATTGATGATTTTGTAGCAGAATACCACTAAAGCTAACTTTTGAAGAAAGTAACTGTGTAGAAATACACTTGCAAACTGAATGCCAAAATAAAGAAGATCAAATGGTACACATAAATTCATACAACTTACATTTCTACACGGGTGACCTTAATTCCCCAAACAAAAGTCTGCTGGCATATTGTGCTCTGAAATACCAACACTATGATTAGTAAATCATGTAATATTGTAATAAGCACCAATTTTATACAGCATCCCAAGATCAACTTGTTTTACTTTAAGCCACGTTATGAATCGGGTAACACACCAGCCAACATCCTGTCTGCTTGACAGCCATGTTGCTTTCAGCAAAAACCTTTAAAGGTACAATAACCCCTCGCTTTCTGTCAAAAACAACTTTTGATTCAGGCCACTGATTACTATAAAATTGGTTTCAAATGTTCCTTATTCTAGTTAGATTTCCAAGGATTGAAGAAAAGAAATGAAGTTTGTAATTTGCATAAAATCAGGCTCACTAAGTTGCTAGTCACAGTGGGCAGAGTCAAGTGTTTAAGCAGTATACTAGGTCTTTTATTGTATATAAACTATTTTAATTCAAACAAAAGGAAAACAACACGATGACGTAGCTTTAGAAGATCCAATACATCTGTGAAAACAGTTGCTTTTGAAGGCAGTACCTTGGTTTGTAGCACCAAGTTTTTGTGTTATTTCCTAAGTAAAAATTTGTCAGTGCTTCACATTCAGGGAGAAAAATCACTTCTGACCAAACTCGGTAACAATTTCAGCTAAGGCAGATCAAGAGCCCCTTTTAAAATAACACGAAAGTCAATGGCTGCAGCTTGCCATTTTTAAGTTTATCATGATATCAGTCTTTTGAAATTGTTGATACCATACATATGCCAGTGAGCTAAGATCAACTTTTTCAGTTATCCTTCACCAACAGCAAGTTTTTATAACAGCATCAGTGTAAGACTGACCATAATGTAAAACACATCATTGATTTAAATACCATTTTAACCTTCAATAGTGCACAGTATTCAATAAAATGCAGTAAGATGTCACCTATTCCGGACAAAAGCAATTGCCTGAATTACCTTTTCTACATTTTTCAAGGTTTTACAACACTATCGTCATTGGCCACAGTTTTTCAAAATAATGGTCCATGGAAGCTATGATACAGAAGTTGAACATGGTAGCATCAAGTTGGTGAAACACACCTTTTAATAAAGGAAAAATGACAACAGAAAATTTCACTTGTTTGCTGCATTGTAAAAAAAACACCAACATCAAAGCTTTCAAAAACACCAATGTCCAGAACATGGAACCATAAGTTTTAGACAACAGTTTCGCAACTCCCACATTTTCCTGCAAAATGTCCTAGAGGAGGCGCCACCCTCTAAACATAGCAAGCTCAACTTCCGGTCAGTGTATTGTGACGGGAAATTCTTCTCTCTATTTTACTGTCTACTGTAATGAAAAAATAATAATTTTGGCATTGAACTGTTGTTCAAGGTCTTCCAATGATAAAATCCAGAAATTTTGAGTGGCACCGGCATGCATTCGAGCTTAAAATGAAACGTCATGTAAACTGCTGTTGAAGTGCGAGATTGGTTATTGAGTAGGCCTGGTGGTTATTTCTGGAGTATTAATATGAGCTTTATTTAATAAGTTAGTGTTTCAAGAGCGTTCGAATTATCTAAACACGGATGTGAGTTGAGCAAAATCGCTGATCCAAATCCCAACAACATGACAACGATTAGCAGACGACGCACTTGCCAGAAGTAATGCCTGCTATATCTGCCAGGTGTCGCAGTGAATAATGATGTCACGGCTTATGCGTAAGATCACAGATTTTGTCTATTGAAAATATATGGAGTTGGTGGTCCATGTACTATAATCTATGATGGAACTCAAACCTGCAGCCCCACATTGATGGTGGGTCTTCCTGTTTCTATCTCTGACAACTTCAGCTTGCCAACATACTTAAGTAGAGTAGTTTGTGCCGCTACTCGTGTGGCTTGATTGAGGTCTTGTGTACTTATGACTGACAGCGTGGGGTCGTGAACTTCATATTGCACTTCTGCACCTAATTCTATGACAGCACCATCTTTTGTAAAAACCTGCAAAAACAAATCTTAAATATTAAGATTGATAACATAAATTTAATGATAAAAATGAAGAAGAGGTTACCACAATTTGTTATTGGAGACCCAAATTTCTGTAAGCCATAAATCGAATATTTTAAATACTTAACTTAAAAAATATTAAGTATTAATTAGAATTTAAAAATCAATCAGACTGAAGAACCACAAGAGAAATTTAATAAGATTGAAAAAGTTAAATAAAATTAAAGTTTACAATAAACAGCCTGTTTTTCTGTTCTACATGTGACAACAGAGAACTTTCAGGAGCCAATGGGCCTGACTATTAATCCACCTGGCTCTACTAGGAGGTACATCTTATTCGCAGCAGGTGGCAAAAGGGAACTTGTTTAACCTTGTGAACATATCTTTCCACAGTGTATGTGAATACATGTGATGTGTCATTTAAACAAAAGTTAAATTACCTCCTTGTCCTCTAGAGGCCACTAATATCCAGTCCCATGAGATCAGTTGCCACATTGCTATATGAAAGTTTCAAATTGTATACCTTAATAACACTCCAACAAAGTGTTAACAGGTCAGCATGACCCCTTTTATAAATGATAATACTGTTGTCTCTCGTGGATACACCAGAACTAGTCCATGGCAGTTATACCTGAATTTAGTGCTGTGGTGCGATCCTCCATTACTCACCTTCTGTGGTGGTACACTGAATGCCCTGGTGCGAGTGTCTACCCTGACACACCTGTCTATGCAGGGAATTATGAATACAATACCTGTAATTGACACATAAATGTAAGAGTCATGGTTCATTATGGCCAAGTGTTGAAGCTCTGTTATCTACAGTACTGCATTTACAAACAAAGTCATTAATAAAATCTATCATTTCAGTTGTACATAATCTGAATCGAATACTATTTCTGGCATAAAGCTGGCCCTCTGAGAAGAGGCACAAAATGGTGGTAATTCACTTACCACATGAAAACAGAAACCTGTGACTAGCAATTTATTTTCCAATCAAGTTACGAAAAAATTGAAAATTAAGCATTTTGTTATTTAGTCAGATTGCACATGCTTTCAGCGGCCAAAACTTAACAAATTTCAGACAATCTTCCATGCCAAAAACAACGATCCATTCAGAACATTGTACAAAATGAATGACGGGAGTCAGAATGCTTTGGCAAAAATCGGGAAGGCCCGTTCATACCTTGGAGAGGTAATGTGTGCTGATCGCCTACTTTTGCCCACGCCTCCACTGGATATTAGGCCTAAGGGGAACTTAGTTGGTACAGAGCGGGTAAGACACTGCTAATTTCCTTTCCACTAAAATACACCCGTCTGCCTCTAGGCATTCGAGGTTGTTTTTGCCAACATTTGTTGAGTTCACTGCTTCTCCAATTCAGGTACATCATTGTTTTTTTCCAGCTGTTGCCAACTATGCATCATTTGCATGGGCCAAAACTGCAACCCCGTATGCAGGTTTTTATTTTGGCAATCTCAATTCCCGTTTCATGACCTGGGAATTCAGCCAGGTCGCATTTGGTAAGTTGACATTACTATGCCAAGCATCGAGCCCTGAAATTGTTACACTATTCACGAGCCTGAGATGTGCAAACATAATCCCAGTCTTACTGCAACATACCTGGACCCAAAGCTGGCTTCTTTAGTCTGCCTAATCGGAAGACGACCAGTCTGTCATATGGCTTAATCACCTGCAAACCGAAAGGATAATACAATAGTATCTGACTGCTTGTCATCAAGACAGTACTCCTCTGACATATTCCAATTAGTTGTGGTCAAAGACTATAACAAAGTCCTCAATTTAGGATACATCAAAACAGAAGAGTGAAATTTGATTTTCTTATAAATTCTTTAACAAAAATGAAAGGACTATTTTTTATATAAAAGAATGTTAAGCATCATTGCTGCTTGTAATAGCGGATAATAAAAGCTCTTAATTACTGTCATAAAATGTCAAAAAACAAATAATTTCCTATTAAAATCATGTAAAATAACCTGCATAATGTCACGATTTAATGTCATATTCCTCAGATAATCATCATGAAAAACGACTCTCACTCATTTATCAGCATATGTAACTTCCCGTTCATATTTAAAGACCAAACCAATTCATCTTCAATCCATTTGCCTTATTGTAAATCAGTACTGGGGGTAAAATCAGTCATTATCAGTTGAACAGTCTTACTCTGAAACTCTCCACTTAGCTTGGTCAGCTTATAAGAGTGGTTATGATCACAAACAAATTGGAACCTGCTTGAAGGAATGTCCTACTAAGTCGAAACCAAGGATATGACATAAAGCGGGTTACACAGCTAAGAGGGCTCCATTGTAGTAATTGCAATGCATGTTTTTCCCAAATAATAATTCACGAAATTTCTCCTCTCAACTGTTTCACATACATGTATATGCACTTAATTCCTGACATAGGCGCAGCCCCTCACATATAGGCGCATGAGCCTAAATATGTGCACATATTGTGAAAAGAGGAGGGAAAATGCTGCTTCACTGTTCAGCATCGACTTCTCTATCATTATAATCAATGCTCCATTCATCCTGAAAAAGTAACCTTTGAACCACAAAAATAATAGTTACCTTTACACAGAACCATATTGAAACTGGAAATGTCAGCAGCACCCCGATATAGCTGACAACAGTCACAACAAGGGAAAGTATAACACTGAATCGGGTCTCTTTTTGTCCTGAAAAAACAAAAAGTATCATTAACTTAGCTTTAAAATAAAAAATCAAACAAACATTCATTTCCAAAATACAATATTCTACTGAAGTCTGCAATATTTATTATCATAAGATTTGGACAAATTATGAAGCTTTAGCCACCACACATTTCTGAGTCAAAAACACTCATATTCACTATTGAAAAGTCTAGACCATTTGAGTTGATATATTTATATTATTCTTAATAAATATAACATTTTAGAAAAAACATTTTAGGAAAAACTGGAGGTATGCACAAATTGTAACAAAGTGGTCAGCTTTTTCACTTTTTGTACATTATAGCTTTCTGACTCTCCAACTATGGTACACTGGGATTGTGTGAGGGATGAATGGTTGACCTACATCTGTGTACCATTGTTTTATTGGAATCCGTGGAATCGAATAAAATATCGAAAAAAGACTTGACACAGAAATATCATTAACTGGATTCAAACACTTATAGCTAGGGTTGGCTGATGAAAGTTGAGCAACCTATAGATATGGTACAATCCACTATGTAAGCGCCTCATTATTGTACTTGCCATTTTCCACCACCGAACTTCTGCTGGCTGAGTACACAAATGGAGACTTGAAGTCAAAAGTTTGTTTGCCTCCATAATCAATACCAGACCCAAAGTCAAATGGTGAACTGAAGTCAATTTTGCAGCCAACGTCCTCCAAAGGAATTGAACTGTACTTCACTTGTGATCCCATAATTTGTTCTACAAAACAGCAAAAGGCAATATTACATTTACAAGTGTCATTTTAGTTGCACGCGACTAGCTGGTTTTGAAGTCCTGGGCAAGTCAATGTTTTGAAGTCCTACCAACAGCATGTCGAGCATATTTTGCTCTAACCATAGAAATTTAAAAAAAAACTACAGCACAGACGAAAACGAGTCAAAATATGGTCAAGTGTCAAAATGCATTTCATGGTCTACTTCTCTGAGGCTCTTACACTGTGAGTGTTGTTATACTCCTTAATTGGTAACTCCTTTTCCCCTGTCGAGTAAGGCTCGTGATATGAGATTATTGCCAGTAAAAGAGAAGTGAAGGTTTCAGTTGAAAAATTTACTATGAACATCAGCAAAAATGAGGATTACTGAAAATACGAAGCAGTTTGGCGCTACGCCGTAGCAGTACAGAAATGGCAAAAATACGTAGTAAATACATAATCCTGTATTGGTCGACATGTGTGGACCAATAGTTGATTCCTCGAGTTTTGACAAGATTGCAGCCCTTCCAAATGTGGCTTATTCAAGCCTTGAATCAAGGACTTGAATAACAATTCATGTAGTTTCAGTGCAGACATAACTACTACTGACGTTTTGTGTTATTTCTACTAAAAGCACAACCGATTACTAGCTTGCCACATCGACTTTAAATAAACATTTTACTTAGGGCTACTTACCTACCAGACAAAACTGATTGTCATTTACAACACCACTAACGCCGGTACTGGTGAACAGCCTGTACACTCGATAGAAATGTGCGAAACCTAGGAACACCTAGAACTTGGAAGACCGGCACGCCATAAGAAGAATACCGTAATTTCAGTATTATCATCTCATTTTACATTGGCTTGGTTAAGAATTCATTGCTCGGTGATAAGTTCTAGCATGATTGCGAAACTGTTTACTTGGTGATTTACTTCCCCTGAAGAACAGTTGTAGCTGCCGCCTCCTAGCGTATACTTCAAGAACTGCCTGTTGCTGTTACTCGGTAGGCTGTCGGCGTAAATTAAAATATAACTCTTGATATCACCGTGAGATTTCACCGAAATGGTAAGATAGTTGATGTTTATTTTTACGTGATATTTGTTTACTTTTATTATCATGGTACGCACGTGCTCTCAGTAATGCAATGCACGACGGCCAGTCAAAAGTCCGTTTGCCGATTGGCATCAGATTGGGATTGGGTTCACCGTTCACTTATGTCTTAGGCCTACTAATACTTCTTCATCGGACCATAAGTTTTCTCGTCTTCATTCGTGATGTCTTAGCGGTTATTTGTCAAAGTGGGAACTATTATCAGTGTTCTGTCAGGACACGGGTACAATCACAGGTCGTTCGAGTCCTTAGGCTTACTTCGGCTTCGTTCGTGTCATCGCCTAGGCCTAGAGCACACAGGACTACCATAAGTGAGGCCTTAACCATCGAATGATTGTAGCCCAGTCACCGACACACTAGGCCAAAACAGCCGTTGTCAAAATCTCGGCAACAATGTGTTAGACTGAGACAAAATGAGTACCTTTTCATTATTGACACTTCTATGTAGTTGTTGACATTAATTGTTGTGTTGCACTTTGCTTGGGTTTGTGATGTCAACATTTTCTATTGATCTTATCAGGGGGTAAACTGATACTAAGTATAATTCAACTCACAAGATTAAATGATGTTCACAAAATAGTTATTAAAACACATTTGGCATCAGCAGATAAGTGTTTTAAGCATCTATTGCTAAATTGAATCCAGCAATCGACATGTAAATCTTCAAATACAATTTGCCATAGTGTCGGTAGATATTGCTAATACATGGATTGTCAGCTGGAAGTTTATTTTGACAAATTTCGAACATTAATAATAAGTAGTTTTTGGCTGTGTGTGAAAAAAAATCAGTTTTGACTGTTATTTCATACAAAAGAAGAAAGCAATTTAGTGTGTGTGTCAGGGATGTTGTCTGCAGAAAGCTAAACTTGACTATAAGTCAGCTAAATAAAAAATAATTTCATGCTTTGATTTTAAATTCTGATTACCGCTAATAATTTATAAGCCTACTCATTGAAGGAACACTTCCAATCAACTCATTTGGTGATAGTCTGAGCTTGGGTCAATGACATTTCAATGAATCAACTCATACATAATACAGGTTGTGTCACCTGTGTAACCTGTTATGTAATATAATGTTTGAATGACATAATCTTGTTTGATGGCTTACTCTTGAACACTTAACCTGTTGACCTGTAGGTCTCTTTAGGCATGCTCATTTTGTGGTTTCTCTAAACTTAATCCTGTTCTACATGAACAAATGTGAACATATGAAGTTAGCTCAGCTAGTGCTCAGTCAGCCACCTGTTAAATGTGTACCAGAGTCATCTGGTTGAGGTCCATAAATTCTATTATTATAGTAAAGATCTCACATGACCCATACAAAGTGTATCCAACTAAAATGCATTGGTTGCTTTTGGCTTAGTTATTTAGATTGAGAGGATGTTTATTAGCTAGAGTCCTTTCATTGTATTTTTAGTTATGTAACATTTTAGAATAGGATGCTCTCTTAAACATATTGCTTAGACTTAAACTAATTTTAGATGGTAGGTTATGAGTTCTTAGCTCACCTGGATGTATTCCTTATTGCTAAAACAGTTCTGCATTATGCGACTGCTTTGCAAAGGACTCAGTTTTGCTTCTAGTTGAAAGCTGGGTCTCTCTCCCATATAGAAGGGGTAGTGTATTACCAACTGAGAGGACTGAATGTTGCCTTGGCGTTAACTCAATAAGGGTTTTCATTTTTTGTTAAATGTCCCCTCCTGGAGCCCCCAACTATTATTTGAAAGAGGTGATATTATTAAAGTTGTGTCTTACTGACTTCACTGTTTATATAAGTTTCACAGTTGTGTGACATTCTTCTGACCAAGCCATGGCACTTTGCTGTTGCAGCTCCAAGTTTACAAAAACACAGTTCTTGAAATAGCATTGACCTTGTTTCAAAACAGCTTAAAATGCTTATCATGTTGAAATGTGAGCCTTTTGGGGGAATGAGTAAACTGTATCAGCATGTGGATTGTAGAGTATGAAGCAAACCAGTACTCTTATCCATTGTCTACAGGTGGTGTTCTTTACTGTCTAACTGTTTCAATGCCAACAAACTTGCAGGTTTTTGTTTCCAATTAATATGTTTTTCTCCTGTGTTAAATGGGAAATGTTACGGACAAATTTTAATAAAATTTACAGTGGGTTGGGATGGGTCCAAGATCGTGTTGAGGTCACAGGACCAGCATTATGAGGCACTTTCGATCACCAGTCATCAGGTGGCGTGACAAGAGTTGGCTGGGGTCACCTAGAACTGCCTAACACCATGCTGTGGAAATCGATGAAATTCCGTGGCTAATTTTCTAATTGGCTTTACAGAAAGAAATTAGTCGATGATAAAAGTGTAAAAAATGACATTTCTTATTGTCTTTTTTGAGCTAAATTGCAGCAAAATTGCCACTGTGATCTATTCCTGGAACTAAGTACATTTACTTGTTGGTTGAAGGAATGCGGAATTCTAAAACAAGCAACTAAATGTCTCCCGTAATCAATGACGTCTGTATTGTAGTTAGGAAATTTATCAGAATGAAGCATAATTTTGTTTGGCTAAGCAATAGCCATTGATTGCATGTCAAGTGGTCTGAGAATGGGAAGTTGAATATTGATTTCACATTGTTCTATTACCATACCAAGTTGGAATGAGTTAGAGATTCGATTACAATTTTTTTACAAGCTGAATGTCAAAATATTAAATTCTATCTTTTGAAGATCAACAGTTGGTTTTGGATCAAATTTTGATGAAATACACGATGCTCTGATGAAGTGCAACTGTAGACTTGCTTGGCAGAAAACAGCAAAGCCAGTTGCATGCATGTAAAAGCCTGCAGGTAACAGGATCATGAACTATGACATAGGTCAGCACCACCTCTCTAACATTTAATATAAACCTACTGGGGGGGGTGTACAAGTAATGAATCCTTGGTGCAATACCTGGTGCATTCCCCCTGTATTAAGCAGTAAGTGGTAAAGCTTGTATTCTGCACACAAGTCATGATGATTTCATGACCCAAGACTTGACAGCTACTTTTGGAAATAGTAGAACATGAAGACTACTTGCAATAGTTTAACATTTGTCTTGTAAACTGATTACTATCGTATTAAAAGGCAAGTTGGACTGGAAATATTTTTTAATCTAAAAAACAAACCAGACCAAGTTCTAAGCAACAGGTCAATCCCATCAGCGCCAATGTAATCTTGGTGTCCTGTTAACACCATGCTGGATGTTTGTTCATATATATGCATGTCTGTTGTCCCCAAGGGATGTTTGTGCCCTGTATCAAGGATACCTTTAAATTGCTGTCTGTGTAATCATGGGTCTGCTTCCTGCATCCGGTTTTTTGAAAATCCTTTAACTGTTGGGAGTCAAGTGAGTGTGAAGCCTACACTGTGCAACATGTCGATTGTTGACAGGTCTTTGCCTATACCAAGGGAGCGCAACACTCAAAGGCCTAAGGTAATTTCACTTAAGGTGGCAACCTGTCTTCTATCATGTAAAACAACTTTTGATTTAGACCAGTTATGGTTATGAAATAGGTCTCAAACTGCTCATTGGTCAGTGTGTTCTCAAGTAATAACAAGAACAGAAGTAACTTCTCATCTGATAAGAACAAATTGAAACTAATTTTGTGGTGGTAATTGGTGTTAATGAATAGTTTGTTGTTTCGATTTTAAAGATGTTTTAGCCAAGTGAATCATTTTGCAACCAACAGAGATTATGCCATACATGCGTGTACCCTGAGGGGGGCTCGAATTCCTGACGTGGACATTTTGCTAACAAAAGAGCCGGCGGACTAAAAAAAAACAGGAGCGCCACTGTGAATTGCGTGTTTGCGCTTATTTAGTGGACTTTTGTTCCATTTTCACGGACTTTTTTTGTCTCTGAGGGGCGGACATTTTTTGCCCACTTCGCCAAATGGGGAGGCTCATTCGAGCTTCCCGAGCCCCCCTGGGTGCGCGCATGCCATAGAGAAGCACCGTTATATTAGGCCTAGTCAGACCACTGGTAGATAGATTTGGTGATTAATCACCACGTTTTGGTGATTCTAATTCCTGGTAATCTTTTTTAACTAAATGCTATTGTTAGTAGACAGTATACATATGTGCTGAAAATAGTTGAAATGTGAATGTTCACACTCCAGAATTATCTGTTTTCTTGCTAGGACAGGAAGGCTTATTTTACTGTCTTCAACACAGTACTGTTATTGTCTGACAGTTGTTTGAAATGAATAAGCTAATTTGCTTATTGTCCTTGTCTTGATAAGCAATATTCTGTGCACTTGATACTAAAACACGAGAGAAGACCCCCTGGATTTCATAGTTGACAACACTTGACAACATCAGACAGTGAGTCATCCCTTGTAGTATGGGATGCAGGATTATAATGCGGCATGCCCACTTCCCAGGCTTTGCCCATTGCTACATGCTGCCCGTCACATATTCACATCTATGAATTAATATTCATCTTACCTGGCTCATTGTTTTTTATCTCTTTTCTCCTGATACACTTTGCCCAGAATCTGATTTATGTTATGTATGTACTTCCGTAAGTTTGTTTACACTGAGTGAGGTGTACCTATATAAGTTTGGAAACATGCCTAGTCTTTTTCATATTGAGATTAAGTTACAAGTTGTTCTGAAGCGCACTTTTCAGTTGTCTTTGCACGATTTTAAGTGGTGTGAAATGCCTCCCATTCAAGACAAATCATTACCTGTTCCTGTTGCTCGGGACACAAAAAGGAAGTTGAAGGTTAGCATTTTAGTCTTTTGTTAGATAAATTTGAAGGATTTTTTGTTTCGTTCTATTTTTATATTGTTTTGCTCTTGCTCAACCTTGAATCTCGTTGCCCTCTGAGTACTAACTGTGCCATTGATTAATGATCAATTTCTATTCACAACCAGAATTCCGCTCTATTTTTTCAATTAAATGTATTTGATAGGCAGGCATTGCCAAGACATGTTGTCTACCCAACTGAACACTGCATCATCACCTAAAACCTTAGATAATACTATAATCAAGGAGTTTTCAATATCTATAAGTCCATGGTGTGAAATAAGAATCTTCAAAGCCCTCAGTGTTCATCCTGAGCTTTAGCCACCCAACAACCATACTTTTTGTGATTAATGTTTTGTTTGATGATATTTTTTATTGTTAAAACATAAGTGTGGAGAGAGCAAGCCTTTAATTTCTTTGGTTACTAGGTAGTGATGCAGACTGATTTATTGAGTAATGATCAGTTTGTTGCCTGATGATAGATTTTCAGTCTTGCATGTATTGTGCCCTGCAAAAATGTGAAATCCTGTCTACCAATTCTGGTCTATTCAAGGAAAAGATCCTTCAGTTGTCACTTCGTTTATGAATTTGTGCTAGAATGATTTGCATTTTAAACAGCAATTGTTGGTCAGAATAATTGAGGGCACAAGATACAGAGTGCCAGCAATAAACTAGGTCACTGACTCAGGTCAAATTTGTCGACCAAGTTGGCTGGAAAAAACGTTTAGTCTCCCTTGTGACTTGCAAAACTTGTTTACCTGGGGTATTGCCGTATGTGTAAATAGCATTGGTTATATAGATAGTCTCAATCTGACTCAGTGAGATCTGATAAATAGTGATAAAGTATGCTGTGATCTGATGAAATATACCTGAAGTACGTAGTTTGATTTACAATATGTTGTTGTTTACAAACCAGGAAAGGTACTTAGTGAACGTAGGAATAAATACTGTGACGTTATTTATTACCATAAGAGAACACTTTGCATGTACTCTTGTGCTCATGACGCAAAACATTGATCAAAAAATTTCTGTCGCTTCTGTATCACATCTTAGTTCATCAGGCAGCTCTGTTCAAATATGGTTGATGCAAGTGTTATAAATAAATGATAATTTATCAGACAAAAAGACATCTCTCTGGCAAAAACAGAAAATTACCATAGTAACCGGTGTGCTAGGTTCACAAGATACTGGCCATGGACTGTGTGCTTGAGCTGAAGGAAGTGAACCACTTTTTGCTCAGGCTTAATGTAATTTGTGTGTGATTAATGACACGAGGTGTCGGCTTACCTAATAAATGACTGATATCAGTATCAAACTACTGGGAATAGTGATATTGAAACTGAATTTTACTTCACAATTTTCCAAAACGATAAGAAATAGCACCAAATACCATTTTCAAGCTTTGACCATCCGACGTCTTTGAAAATTGAAAATGACTGTTATAGCAATTAGTTTTGTACGAAATTGGCAGAATTTTGTTGAGATTTTACCTTAAAACAATGTTGAGATTTTACTGTAAAAAACAATTGTTGAAATTTTACTGTCCAACAGTTGATGAGATTTTACTGTACAACAATTTTTGAGATTTTACTAGTTACCTGATTCAAAAGGTAAGATAAGGTTGTTTCTAGCATGATGCTGTTGTTTTTTCAAAAATAATCACTATTCATGTTAAAGTTATTTTTAAACTGTTCTTTTTGTCTTATTTATGTATGACGTCCAATTTGGGAATTATGTGAACCATTGAAAGTTATAATGTTGGCTCCAAAAGTAACAGACCTTCATTCAGTAATTCTACAAATATACTTAGGTGCATGGGCTCATACTGTGTATGGGTTAGCCGTTTTTCATAGATAACTGGTTAGTATTTCTATCTCTGTGGATGTCTAAGTTTAGATAGATTGTTATTTTGCTAGGATTACAGAACTCCGTGCTCTATACTCAAATAAGCTCCAGTATTTTAAAATTACAGGAATCAGATTTGTACTGTGAGGTATGATCTTTCACACTAACTATTAAAATTTTAGAATTAAAATCAGTTATAAAATGCTTAGTACTTTCCTCAGTAATTATTCCTGATTCAATGAACCATGTTTATGCTAATTAGACAAATTTTGGGAAGAATTCCAGACCCACTTTTTGTTACAATAAAAATTCAAATTGTTGCAAATGTTGAAAAATTTACCAAATGTTCGTTAATAGCTACGCCATTGAAGAAACTGTGCTAAAAGAAATTGAAAATGAATTTTCCTGAACTGTTACTTTTGTTGAGAAAATGGACAATATGAAATTTCACCTGTCCTCCATTGTGTTCCAAAATGAAGATTTTACTCCACTAAGGCTGTTATATGCGGTACATGTAGACTGACTAAAGCCAAGTGACATCATTCAAAATACGACCAACCAGAACATCTCATGTAGTGAAACCTAATTGTTTCTTTCCAAAAGGTGATGTGATTTGACAGAATTTTGTGGATTTGTTCTGACTGATGTAGCCAGATAGTTTTCAACATCAAGGTGTTTATAAATAGTCTCAGATACTGCTAGACCAGTAGGCCCTAAAGCAGAATTGGGAATGGTGATGAGATTAACCCTAAGTAAGGTTGACTGCATTGCGTGTGTCTATTCATGTGTATTTTATAGAATCATATGTGCTCAGACTTATCATACTCACTACAAGAAGTTTGTGTGCAAAACCATGTGTAATATGTTACAAATCGTTGAGAAATCATAGCTGTGGGATTGTTACCAAAAATAGTGAGGCTTGGGTTTCTGCTGCGTATCTTGCCTGAGGCTGTGTTATGTGTCAATACAACAAGATAAGAAAAGATGCGCACTGACTTATTGATGCCTTCATCACTTTGGATGTGTTCACAAGTTGATAAGTTCTAAATAATAAAACTGTGGAAATTAGAATCACTTATGGATGTCATCTCATGTTTTCCTTAGAACTACCAGCTTTGATCATTTTTGTGCCTTGGTATGTGCTAGTTTTTTCATGGACCCCAACAAATTGAAGTGGACAGTAAAAAATCTTGAGGTTTGAGATTCGGAGCAAACATAGTACATGCGTACATGTGTACTTTGAGACCTATACAGTCATAACTAAGGACAGGTTCAGCGCTTCCATGTGTTGCTTCAAAATCTGCTCACCAAAGTGTTTTAAAAATAATGTCGTGAACATTTTATACAATTGTGTTATTTTTAGTAAAAAGCATGTCTTATCAATTGCAAGACCTACGATTACTATAGCATAAATTGTGGATATTGACAATAATGTTAGAAGCTTTTAAAAACTGGAAAAAAATCAATTTTGTTAATTCCATATTTTCATAGTTGTTGAGATTTTACTGTCAGGCCTGGTTTGCCTTGACACACTTGTGTCAAATACTGTAGAAATTATGTATGTTATATCTGAAATTGGCCAGTTATCAGTAAATAAACTTTGAAGTTTGACTGTACAGTTAAAAAACCTGAACTATTCAAGCTACTCTGATAAGTTGTCTGGTAATCATTACTCTATTGTTCTTGTGCCTTCCTAATTACCAGGTGTTTGTCCTGGGGATTGTGATGGGGATTGAAGTTAGAGAGATATATATATCTCGAAAATATAATTGTTGTTGGCATGTATTTTAGTCATGTTGTAATATACAAAGTTAAGGTTAGAAGTGAAAGTAAAATTCAAAGCTGTGAGATTTCTCATTGCCTTGACATGCTGTCAAATTACCTCTGCTGTGTTTTGTTGCATCACCTGATAACAAATCTTTCTCATTCAGACTTATTGTAATGATGGGCACTGCATTTATGTTCTTAAAAACAGGTCAGTGAGCATTTTGCTCGCTTATTTTGCGGGTAACCAACATTGAGCTATGAACTGAGCTACAATTCACTTGAGGACAGCAGCTCAACCCCAGCTTCTTATCTGGGATCACCCTTATTCGGTTTTTAGTGTGCCGGGGCTGTCCTGGGTACATGAGTGAGACAACTCTTACGCTAACATTTGGAGTTTTGTTTCTCCAAGGTCTAAGTGAGCCTAAGCCAGACTGTGACTTACCCATCTTAATCGATTCACAAATTAATACTCGCGATGCTGAAGAAAACCTATTTGATAATTTCTCTCATAATGTATCAATTTTAAAAATTCAAAAACTGCTGTTATTTACTGTTCATTTTTAAAAATAGCCGCCATGGTTGTTTGGCATACTTATTGTTCGTTTTATGACTTTGAAACTTGTACGCTAATCTGGCGTGTTGGTTTACGACCGAAATGTCTCATCAAACTCGTTCAGCCTTGCCCATGAATAACAACTAGCTCATTTCAATCTGTGACGATGCCACCAAGCCTTAGGTGTGCCGCGGAATGCGCTGGTTACAGTGCACGTTGTCTTATCCACTTGTGTACTAGTCCTGTTAGCGTAAGATTTGCCTAAATGTAATGAAAAGATTTAAATACCATTCATATAATCATTGCTTGCTCATGGAATAAATGTTAGTTGGTCAGTGACTCCCTGATCCTACAAAACCTACATTTTGAAACAATATGCTTGTTTGTGAAATAGAAATTCATTTTTTGAAAGTATGGGCAATTATAGATTGTAAATTATCATTTTCTAATATATGTGTTTTTGTCTATTATTCATTTCATCAAGAGATTAAGACAAAAATGTTCACACTGCAGGGCAGAATACCATTAATTTGAAAAAATCTGTTCATTTGGTGCCATAAAATCTTACTAATTTAGGATACAATATGGTGGCCAAAAAAAATTTGATTTTAAATTTTTTTCTTAAGTGATACATAGTATCTAAATATTTCTTTCTGGCATTCAAATTCTGTACTGTACCTGGCAACAGATATTTTGAAAACAATGTGCACTTGCAATGTTAGGAGCTTTTGGAAATTAAATAGCACAAATTTGGCAATTTTTGTACAGAATTGGTGAGATATCAATATGTATGGCACTTAAAACAGTTCATGGAACATGTTACATCATTCAGATGTGCTGGCTGGCAGTTGCATGATCTGTCATTGTGCAGTCTTGTGAATCATTCACACTGTTTCTTGTGAGTTTGATTGGGTTGACTATCTAATCTCTCACATTGTCTGTGATGATGCATCTCTGAGATAGGGGTCTCCACCAGTGTTAAGGGCATTTGAACTTTTTATGGTGGTGAAAACGGTTTTGTGTGAATTTTGTGCTTGCAAAGGAATCGAGGCAATTTAACATTTGAGAATCAAGTGATCTGTATCTTGACATTTCAACTGGCATTCATTAAAAGGTAAATAAGACATTTACACTGCTTCATAACTGTAAACAAAACCTCTCTATAAACTACTTAGTGTTAGAAATTAGACATTTGGTAAGTTGAACAAGCTGTTTATCTATCATTTCAATTAATTCATTCTTATAGACAATTATAATTGTTCATTTGAAAATGTTATAACTTATATTTCTCTGTTTACCAAATCTTCAATTTGTCAAGTTTAGTTTTCGCTTTTTCTACCCCTAGGTGGAACCACTAGCTTATCACTTATTTTTTGCTGAAAGATGGCATCACTGATAGCTGTCTAGTTGGTGGTTTTGTTGATATATTGTCAACAACTTTGTGCCGTCAGTTGGACAATCCTTGGGGCCCGGGGGGGGGGGGTGCCAATTTCATAAAAAAGAACCTCCCCTATCACTTACAATGTCGCCTGTCTTTACATTTTGAAAGAATTTGGAACTGACGTGATCCTGTAACAGTTCAAATATATTCCAAAAGTCGGTCCAATATTTGTGCTGGAAATCAAAGTTGAAATTATAATATTTTATATTTTACTAAATTGTACAATCCAAAAGAATGTCTATTTTGTGTGATGGAATATACTGATACATTAAGTGTCTACTTCAGGTAAAAACTCAAAATTTCAAGTAAAATTAGTTCAGATTCAAACTTTTAATCGTAAAGATGAAGGCAGCCTTTTGTCATGTCATTTTTAGTAAAATATGGCTATTTGATTATCCCAGACATATGTTTCAGTTAATTACGGCTTCACCATAATGGTAATTTTATTAATTAGTTGTGCCCTGCTCCGGAAGTGACGTTTAAGGGTTAAAAATTTCCCACCATTTGAGTTTACTGTGAGGATCTGTTATACTGTTGTTTTCATGCTGGTTTCCTAAATTTGTCGTCTTCACTTCTAATCGACTAGTATTCCACAAGGTACGTTGTTAGAGAAGTCAATTTTGTTGGATATAGGAATCATTTAGTTTGTAGTAGCCAGAAACTGGTTGGAGTTTTCGACACATATCACAAACACAGTGACGTGGTGACGAGGAATTTTTTCACGAATAGTCACTGGGTGGATATATATTTGAGCCCAAGTTTAGTAAGGCAGAATACACACAGACAACTGTTGAGAGGTATGAGGCAGAGACTGAGGACAGACGTGGTGGGATGTTTTGGTCCAACTGCACCGTGTGCACTGTTATGCCGACCTCAATGGATACCCGTGCTGTCTCCACTTGCTTACATCCCGCCGTGTGATTCCCTCGCCACACACCTGAAACCTTCTAAATAGGTCAAATACTTTAGTCAAGTCCATGATTAACTTATCAAAGTTTGGCTCACTGGCCTGTTCACTGGACGACGAACTGTCCTCTTCACTGGGTATCGAAATGTGCCTGTAGTCACTCCCACTACTTGACATCTCTGCAGGGTTGCTTACAGGCCCTGGGCTGGAGACAATGCCAGCACAGGATGAATCACTGCTAGTTACAGGAATTGCATGCTCTGGGGTACATTCGGAGGTACGGGTGACATTAGATGAAGGAGCTCCAGTCAGCTGTAGAGGTCGCAGCTCGCAAGGCTTCTTGCTTCAAAAATGCACTCCTCGCGGGTGGCGATGGGGCGCTGCCAGGAATCAACAGCATTGTTTTGCAGGAACGTCCGCGTACATATCTCTTTCGTAATCCGACGGCAAAAAATCCTTGCCACACACTCGGTAATTCTCCTAGGCTTTGGACGTTGTGTGGACGGTAACGCTGAGTTCTTCACACGAACCAATTTAAGTACGTTGGAGTGTGTCATCTTTCGGAAAGCGATGTAATGGCACACAAAAGCACGTGAGACGATAATGATTACGTCCCGGTACGCAGCAACCCGTGTTGTAAACAAACGCAAAGAACAACTGAACTTATCACAGCTGAGGTAAAACAGTGACTCAACAGCAGGAAGATTCTTAACCCCCTGAACGTCACTTCCGGAGTAAGGCATGACTAATTAATAAAATTACAGGAAGCTTTCATTAACTGAAAAATATGTCTGGGTATAATCAACGAACCATATTTTTTACTAAAGATGACATGGCAAAACGTTGCATTCTTCTTTAATGTTGGGAAGTCAGTGGGGTGTTCTAAATTGGCAAGTGATCCTGGTAGAAGACTGACAGCATTCATCCTAGATATAAAGTCATTCAGGGAGTTACACAAACCTTATATCATACCAAAAGTTTTTTTCTTCATACAGCCTCTGTGCACTTGCATGTTGTTGTTGTGCTAGTGCCTCCCCCTATGGCCTAAAAGCTGTGGCAGCCTCAAATACATTACATGGAAGCCATATTTTAACCCACCCTGTAGTCAGTGTAGATACCTTACAACTACCTGATTATCTCCTAGACAGTATTTATATTCTGTTCTGAACTTCTTGTTCGTGTGTATCAGTGACTGTTGACGCAGTTTTACGTCAGTCACCACTTATCGCATTATTAATTTCTAATTTAAAGAAACTGTCTGCAGTATTGTTTGATACTACGGGCCCTTACATCTTCTCGAGCAAACTCAGACAAAGTGTTCTTCTCTGACGTCAGGAACGAAAAGAACGTCAAAGCATATTTCCTTGTAAAATCAGTGCTGTTTAGCAATTACTGGTGCCAGGGCTAATTGTGATCATTCTTGAAGCTATAGGCCAGCATGATGGACATCCACTCTTGGAGTTGATTATTTACTTGGACCTTTATCGTGGAAGACCTTAGGCAGTATCAGAGAATTTTCTTCTCAAATCAATACAAGCGCAGCCGGTGTATTATTGGCATTGATCAATTTTGTATCCATGCCCAAAGATTTGTCTCCAGTTTATGCCAATTTTAAAACTTTGTGATTCGTTTATGCTGTTGGGCAAATGTTTTGAACAATGACAGACCTCTGGTTTTCTGAGCTCTGATTGTTGGTGAAGTTTTCTACAGTGGTTGCTCACCATAGAATAATGCAACAGTGCAAGGCTTTGTGTGTTTGGATGGGGCTTTGTGAACTTGAGGTGAGTTTGTTTACTAAGGGTGACTGACCTAAATGAGCTAAGTCACTGTTACAGGCAGGACAGATGTCATTATGGTAAGTCTGTGTGGTACTCATGAAACATTTCAACAATTTGTTCTGTGCTTTAATCAGTAGCTCACTGTTCTTGTTGCTTTGAGTATAAATAAGTATGTATGTATGAATGTGTGTGTGTGTGTGTTGTGCGTGTGTGTATAAATGTGTGCATGTATGTATGTATGTATGAATGTATGTATGAGTGTGTGTGTGTGTGTGTGCGTGTGCATGTATGTGTGTGTGTGTGTGTGTGCGTGTGTGTGTGCATGTATATGTATATGTCGCAACCTGTTTTGCTAGTGTAATTTAGTACACTGTGCCCTCAGAGTAACACTTGCTTGAACTGCTCAACACTGTTAGAATTCTGAGCAACCCAGCAATTGTAGACTTTTGTTACAGAAGTCCATGGCTGCACAACCAAAGATGTTATTTGATTTTTTTAGTTTATTCAGGCAGAATAACTGGTTCCGTCTACATAGATAGTATTGTCATTTGGTGTTAAATATGTACCCATCATTTTTTTATTGCAAATGTAACAGCTAGTAATCAATGATCCGTTTAGAAGAATGGTCAGTCTGATAGAAGTATATTGTGCCTGCTTTTGAAAGGTTTATAGAAATTTACAAAAGAGCTGAACTGTGTTCTGGCGATTCCCCGTTGCTGCACTGACTAATGTGTTACCTTGAGCAAACTTTTTAAATTTAAAATACCTAATTGAGGAAGGAAGTAGATGTATAGTTTCAGTAAGATGTCTTTGCCAACGAAGTACGCAGTATTTATATTATTTGAGAAATTTTATCCAAGGAGTTAACAATAATCAACCCATAGGTTTCACATATCGCAGCAATTAACTTACAGTGTAATCTGCAGGATACCTGATGTTAAGTGATGGACCTATTCACTTTCACAGATATGTTCCCGAGTGAGTATTTTACACATTTGACACGCTCTTGAGCATGTCAAATGTGTAAAAAGCGTGCAATATGTGTCAAAATTGCCACGCTAACGTGTAAAACGTGTAAAAACATGACACTCTAGCGTGTCAAACGTAAAATTTTAAACGCTAGCGTGTCAAATGTGTAAAATTTGCCACGCTAGCGTGTTTTTCAAAAGGTGATCACCAACCTTGAATTCTTCTACCGCTGGGGTCACAGTTCTATTGGAGTGCTGAAGACCAACTGAGGTTGAGATAATACGAGAGGTGTGGCAGTCTGATGTAACTGGACTAACTGCTATGAGAAAAGTCCAAGAACTACAAGACTAGTTTGCTTAGTCCACGGTAGAGTTCAGTGACGCTAGGACCTCACTAAAAACCAAGTCTTGGCGAGATTTAACTTGATATGTTCCCATGTATTTTACATGAGAACATGTGATTTTGATTAGATTTTAGGGAGGTCCTAGTGTAGGCCCTAGCGTTACTGACCTCTACCCAGTTTTAAGAACAATATGTTTCTTTAGGCCAAAGTCCCCAGTCTACGTTGATTTAATTCTGTGATACTTATGTATATTTTGTTTTAAACTGAAGGAAAACAATTCATTTTGTAGTTAAGTGAATTTTTTGTTTTTTAAAAGCTGCATGAATGGAGTTTCTGTTATTTTTACCTGCTGTGTCAAATTTGCTATTTGTTTCCATTGATTGATTGCCTTATTACATAATCTGGAAAGTTAATTGGTGTTTATGCAAAATTTTAAGAAAAAAAATTTGTTGGGTGACAAGACCTGACTTTAGATACTTAGAATAAACACTGTCCCACAAACATTTTTAATATCTGGCACTAAAACTTGTACAAAATATAAGTTTAATATGAAGTGTGAAAGAGCAGTTGATTTTCACCTTGGCTTTCTGGTGAAGGTAACTGAGATGCTGATATTTTCAGTTTGTCCGGATAGTATTCAATCTATGTAGCTGTTTACATGCATATCCAGTTTGAGTCAAATCGATTGAAAACAAGGTGTTTTTGGCTTTGAAACACTCATGTCATCTTATTGCTTGTGAAACCTAACATATGTGCTAGTTATAACCTCTCATGTCCTGAGAAGCATGTTAAATTAGCATTGTAATTGATTGCTTGCTGTGAACCTGTTTGTTATTGGGCTTCTTGGATAAATAAGTTAACTCATATTTCCTCTGTAAGCTGGAGAAGCCACCCAAAACAAACAACTAACTAATGAAAAATGCTGAGAGGTTTCAGTTTGGGCTCATATGTTGTATACATTCCTGATGATAATGAAACAGACACAGTTGATCTGCTTAGGGGATATTTTCCCACTATGACTTTATATATTGCTATCTTTCTCATAACTTAAAACTTAAATTTTCTGGAAATATTTATGCCTTTAGCCCTTGAGTTTTCAGTGAACTTCAACTGTTATTTCATTGTCAATTGTATAAAAGGCAACTTTAACATTTACTTCTTCTTGCTTTTCCAATAACACACATAAATGAGGAAATTTGCACATTTCATATTAAAGGTATTAAAATGCACTTTTGTAAAATGTTCAAATCTTTAAGAATTATTTCTATGCAGTGTCAGTTGTTTTTATCCGTTTGATTTGTTTTCCTAAAAAATTTTTGACAAACAGAAATGTTTAGTGTAGAAAAGAAGTTTTCATTTTCTGGTGGTCATATTGATTTCACATCCTTCAATGAATGAGCACTCTTGTACAATATCAAAACATTAAGTTAAAATACTTAAAATAACCAATTTTACATCACAAACACCCAAAACAACCTCAGCAGTCAATCAATTGTCAAATTGGAACACCCCCAATCACTATCTCATGAAGATGAAGCTGATCTTGAGTTACGAGCATTTATTGGTCAATAGTACTGCATAGAATTGGGACAACCAGTCACAGCACTATAGTGACCCTCCGTAGAGTTGGAAAGTCGTCAGATATAGCTGCTCATTTTCCCATCGCTTATGGTGTAATAAAAAATGGCGAGGCGTTGGTGGTGACAATTCAGTATTTGACCACGCTATAGATCATTTTACCTTCCCATGTTATATCAAAGAAACTGGATAGGGCACAAGTTTGTACAAGAAACTTTGGTGTTGGTGGGTGCGTTCAAAGGTCACACTAATGTCCGTGGAGCTAAGAACTTTCAATTAAAGTCGTTTTTCTTGTTTTCTCATTTTTATGACATTGAATTTGTGATTGTGATATGTAGTGCAATAAATGAACATTTAATGATGCTGATTATGTAGCCACTTGTCAAAACAAGGTTACTGGTGGTTTTAGCACTTTAAGCCCCTCTTTCAGTTAAGTTTTGTAACTTAACGGTATACTGTTATACACATCTGGTTTTTGCTAAGAAATAAGGACCTGATTGTATGTTATAACAGCCCAGGACCAACCCAGGATTTGCCTAAATGTTGTCGTATTTATCAGTTTTCGTGCCCACGTAACAAATGTTTTCGTTCCCACACTGATACCCTTTCAAGGTACCTAAACTACACGGTGTAGATGTCAGCTGACCCAGGAAGCCAAGGAGTCCGTGACCCGCCGTGTTTATGGCATGCTTTATCGGAGTGAACCGTGTTTGGCGGTCCGTTAACCGTGTTTCTTCGTGAGTGTGAGTCTGTGTCCCGTGTATTTGGGTGAATGGATCGTGTTTTGTGAGTCCGTTCCTGTGTTTGTGAGTTTGTGTGTTTGCAGGTACGTGAGTCGTGTTCACACGTTCGTGACCGTGTTTATGAGTCCGTTAATCGTGTAGTTTAGGTACCTTGCCTTTGCTTGATGTTGGACATACATGTACCACTTGCACCTTGTCTCATAGATTATTGTTTCACCTACAAAATGCATTCATCAAAGATCATTTTCATGGTCCTAAAATCAGTCGCTTTGAACTTGCGAATAAGACAGCATTTGCTATTTTGATCGAGATGTATGTATGCAGATTGAAAATCCTCGAGGCCTTTACATTTAAATTTGAATCTCCATCCAATAATTGCCACGACATGGGGCTCAAATAGTTCATGGTGCTCAAATAGTTCATGGTGCTCAAATCAGCTGCGTTGAACTTGTGAATATCCAAACGCTGATCAGAGTTAACAATATCACATGGATTCATGTTGTACTATTCTTTCAATCTCATTTAATCAGATTTTAGACCAGGAAACAGTTGTATTTAACTTGTGCCCACTTTTTATTTTTATTTATTTACTGACAAAGAGCTAAAATAGTTATATAGTCAGTGCCACCGAAATTGTCCAAAGATTCCAAATCTTCAGTTCTGGTTATCACCATATTTGCACTTTTGTATATATTTTATGATTTGAGTTCTAATAAAGATTAAACTTTAATGACACGTGAAATGTTTAGTGTACCTGTAATGTGGTAAGTTTAGGGATTGGCTCACAATGAACTTAACTAATTAAGTTTAGCTGGCGATCAAAATTACCACTGTTTTGGTACTTCGTTTAAAACTTAGATAAAAAGTTATCAACCCTTCCCGGTAAGAAAAAAAACAAGTGGGCAGAAGCATTAAAAATTAATTAAAGAAAATCAATATGAAACTTAACGCTCTTTTGGGAAGTGGCCCTTTGTGAAGATAAACACAAGTTAACCTTTTTAGTCATTTTGTAGTATTTATAATGTACCTAGTTAAAACTACTCCCCAGAGTTGCAGGCTGTAACTCAGCAAATGTCAGAGAAAACCAACTAACAACAACCATTGTTAAGACAGTTAATGCTAGCTATTATCTTTCCACTTCATTAGCTCAGATCTACATCAATACAACAGGGGTGCTGAATAGGCATCCTAAAGGTTGTCTGGGGCTAGGGGAATCTGAGCAGTGACCTGTGTAAGCCAGAAATTCTCCACATGAATACTTGGAAGTGAGATGTTGAATGCTCTGGCTGTGATGATAGCATTCAGTGCTGAGTCTACCAACATATGCCCCCCCTCCCTGCTGTATCCACAATTTTTCAATTAACATAGGGATCACACTGTTTGGTGCATACACTGTCTCAAGAACGTGAAACCTGTTGCGTGACATCACCTATCCAATAAATCCCAGAAAGCTCATCTCGGTATGAAATCCGCCAAGCCTGGCTAAGAACAAGTGACTACAGATCACTGTCGTTTGGTTTACTGGCACTAATTTCCTCTGAAATCAGTTACCTATGTTCATAAAAAGCTTGCATATTACACCAATTTTGAGTACTAAATGCTAAACATTTAATTATTAACTTTTTGTTACATAAATTTATATATTTTTCATCAAATTCAGGTGAAATAGCTACCAAATTCTCTAGTAGCAGACGAAATCTTTGCATGGGAACAAATGATAATATCTCCAATAGCAGAGAGCAAAGCCACTTCCTGCCCAATGTGATTCAGGGTTTGTGTACTGAATAAGCCAATAATTCCATCAGAATTACATATTCTTCTAACAAATATTATTTTTGATGCCTCGAATATATTTTACAGAAAAATAATTGAGTGTGTGAAATTCCCTACAAAATTTTAACCAAAAGCTTTTTCTAAAAAAACACCAAATTTTACGTTAAGTAATCTAAAATGTGATTAAAATTCCACATTTAGTACCTAAATCTTAAAAAAAACTTTGTAAAGAATCAACTCATTAAGTCTAACTGTTGATTGAACAATGTTTTTGTGTAAATGCTTCTCAGGTTACAAACTTTAGTTTGCAGAATGCACATGGGGTAAATTGGGAGTTATTTGTGAGTTGGCGGCCATTTTGTCAGCCTTCTTGATGTTTTTCTCTCCAATCAGTGACCATCTGTAAGGTCCAAATATTTTCAGTTGTCTAACTTACAAATGCATAGAAATTTTGCCATTTTCATGACAAAATATGAAAAGAAATTTTGCTACTTGTAGGAAATTGTTGTTTCGACCGCCATTTTGTTGCCCATATTAGTTTTATTTTACGAAAAATTGGCATCTTTTGATTGGTATGCCTGTTATGAAAAGTATATAACCAATGACAAGCATTACTGTGTTATTTGGAGCTGTTGCATAAGAGCAACATGCCAAAAAGCAGTAAACACCGGTTTTGGTGGCCATTTTTTCAGCCATCTTGAAAAACCGAATTCCGCCATTCCGATTTCGGTAGACTTTTTTTGTCACCAAGGGATGTTTGAAGATGCCATTTATGCAAAAACTGTTGCAATTTTTTTAAGGTTGGGCCCTCTGGAGCCCTAGAATGACTGGGCTATGTGATGTATGTATACAGATTGAAAATCCTCGAGGCCCTTGTTTTTAAATTTCATTGTCTATCCAATAATGGCCAAGACATGGGGTTCAACAAAATTTTGTCATGGTACAAGTAGCATTATTCCCCCACTGGAGTCTTATGTTACCTTGTTATATTGACCTTTGACCTTGTCCTGTGCATTGAGCTGCTCACTCATACTGTGGGTGCTTTGATCTATTTTTGGAAAGGCCCTAATTTGAGTATTTTAGTTGCACCTTTGATGATCTAGGATTACTGAAGTACCATGCTTTGATCCTGTAAATATATGGACACGTTAGGATCTTTATTTATTTCTACATATTTATCATGTCAGTGCTCAACACCTATCTTGACACGAAGTCACATTTGGCAATTGCAGGTGCCAAACGAAATCTGAGGTTACCAAAACTGATGTCGGAATCATTGACTACTTCCTGTTGTATTTTAAGCACGTTTTTAATGTGTGCTGAATGCTGAGGTGGCAAATGCACTGATTTCACGAAATAAACAGAATAATTAAGAACCGAAAGTATTAAATCTAGGAAAACTTTATAATTTGATTGGAGTGAACAGTAACTTTGAAATAAATTTCGGGGAATTATTGTCCGACTTTGATACTCTCAGCGAGGCGACTTTGTGTTGACTTCGAATTTTTCTCAGGTTGCACTGGTGACCTGCAAGACTCCAAATCGAGCACTGCATGTCCTTTGGACAATAGCAAACATTACATTATCCACTCATTTCACACAAAACAAATATATTTTACTGATATGTCAAAT
The DNA here is from genome assembly GCA_002633005.1 of Phoronis australis. NCBI lineage: Eukaryota > Metazoa > Phoronida > Phoronidae > Phoronis > Phoronis australis. The sequence continues at coordinate 98,006 of NMRA01000681.1, forward strand.
AAACTGAATATACAGACTGTATTGTTGACAGGTGTGTGAAATTAAATGAGTAACCAAGCATCACCAACTGCCTGTGTGTGAATGGTGCCTTCAGGTTGCCAATGTGATCTAATTAATAGTACCCGGAATGAGAGTACTTTTCTCCATCATTAGTAAAGTGCTCTTTTGAGCATATGACTCCGAGTGATCCAGGTCACCGCTTTCACCTCATATTTACAACAGTATGAGATATCCCCGTATTCAAATGGATGAATTAATTGGTGAATGCAATATCCAGAGCTGTGTGTTACTAGAATTAATAATTGGACTTTGCCTTGATATTTTCCAAAGTGCGTTAATTTGATTGAGTGCAAATTAGTTGAGGCAAGAGATTGCCAGCTGACTGAAGTGGCCAAGTAAGGGACAAAATATTATTTCCCAAATAATAGGACACACGTGAGAACCTATGGAAGGTTAGCTGTAAAGCTGGAAAAAGCAACAACTAACTGTGTCTTTAAACTTAACGAAAATATCACATAGCATAAAAAGTGCCCAGAACCATATAATACAACAGAAAATCAAGAAGGCATGAAATAAGTGTAAGTCCATCGTCAGTAATTACTGATCATATACCTAAGCTTCAACCTCACTTGATTTTTTGATGATTTAGACAAATTAAAAATTTTCATTCTCTCATAGTATGGTTGCGAAAGCTCACATTTTTAAAAACAGGAGTGGGGTATCATATTCAGGGCATCATATCTTAAAATTTTGTTAATTATTATTTAGTGATAAAGTTTAAGCCACTGCAGAAAAATAATTTTTTCAATTTTCATTAACTGAATACACTGTATATACCAGTTTTTTATTGTGTAATAACTGTTGATGCGCTGATCTTTTCAAAAATGCAACTCTTATTTTTATAGGTTTCACAATTTTTTGAGTGATTTTTTTTTGATACCATCAGACTGCAAATTCTACAGTGGATGTTTTCCAGATGTCTTAATCAAGCCACCTGTTTTACGTGGACTTCGCCAGCTAATTACTTATTTCTCTATTTAACTTAACAAACAGTTGGAAATAAAGCATGCCATATTACTACAAAAAGTGAGTGTAAAGTGGCGTGAAAGTTGCAAAGTGTTTTTAAGAATGATTTTGGTGGCGAAAATCATAGGCCACTAATCACCAAAACCATATTCACTAAGTACCGTTACGTGGCACTGGGAAATAACGTGAAAAACATTTCTTGTGGAATTACTTTTTTATCTTATGAAAAATAATATTTCTGTGTACTCCAATGTTTTTTCCTAAACTGATGAGTTTTTACTGCATTTCCATGTAGTAGATGGGTGCATTTTGCAAAATTGTAAACCTTCAGAGCCTTGGAGATTTTCTGATGGTGCCAGCCTATTGTTTCATGTCACAGTGCTCAGGGTGTTAAAATTGAGGAACAGAACTCCGTGTGTATTGGCTAAGCCCAAAGCATCTGAAACGAGGTATTTTAAAATGATTTTTATGTGCCCACATATTTATATGTGGACGCATTATGCCGTCATCTCCGTCCGTCCGTCCGTCCGTCCGGGCGGCGTCCGGCGTCTGGCGTCCGGCGTCCGCTGCTCTATCTCCAAAACCCTTTGACATACGTTCATGAAATTTGGCACATATGTTCCATTCATGAATGGGACGGCATGTGCGAACTTTCGGACGGATCCGACTACCAGTGTGCCCCCTAGTGGCAATTTTAGTTTTTTACGCTTACCTTTGTATCTTCAAAAGTTTTGAACGGATTTTCATGAAATTTGGTATGTAGGCACCTATTAGTGAGATGACGCTATCCTGCCGTTTTCAGATGGATTCGACATAGTTTGCGCCACCTAGTGGCCATTTTTAGTGTTTTCGAGTCTGTTTTTGTGCGTCCACCCCTCTATCAACCAAACCGCTCAAAGAATGATTTTGAAAATTGGCATGTGTATGCTTACTATGTAGAGGACGGTTGACAATGATTTTCCGACGATTTCGACTACTGTGGCGCCTCCTAGTGGCAGTTTTGTTTTTTTTGCGCCTATGGCTGTATCTCCTAAACCGTTCGCAGGATCTTTACGAAATTGTGTAAGTATATTTATATGATGTTAACAACGGAAGATGACGACTTTTGGACGGATCCGACTACCGGTGTGCCCCCTAGTGGCAATTTTAATTTTTTTACGCTTACCTTTGTATCTTCACAAGTCCTTATTGGATTTTCATGAAATTTGGTATGTAGGCACCTATTAGTGAGATGACG